>JAOVVF010000036.1:22066308-22080557 GCA_028565595.1 Duopalatinus emarginatus | reverse complement strand
ATGATGATGAAATTATTAAAATGCTGCCCTAAAAGACTTTTACTGCAACTATCAATTTGGTGGAGAAATGATCATCATATAAATCTAGGCACATATTCTGTAACAGCTTTAAACATTAGCCAGATTTATGGTAGTGGCAAATCTGCCAGAAAGCAGGAATTTATATATAATTGCTTAGATGTAATTATTAATTTAAGCATCCTCTATAAATGTAACAACAATTTCAAAATAATATAACTTTAAATAGATACATTAGGCACCATGAGGATTCTACATGAGGATATCCTGTTTTTTGTTGTTGTTTTGATTACATTAGTCTGTGCTTGTCCTTTTTAGTACTGAGATACAACCTATATAGGACTTATAACACTAAATTTAAAGAAATACAGCCCCAGCCTTATCTTTTTTTTTAGTATTTCCTCCAAAGCTATGCAAGCACTGAACAATCTAGAAGTTCTGAATCTAGTCAAAGAGCATACTAAACTAACATACAAATGGCTGACATAATTAGAGATAATTAGACTTTTCTCTCCAATTTATTGAGCCTGAGGCACAGCATTGCCCTGATTACGTCATTAGATTATATTATTCACTGCTGCTAAAATGCATTTATTAGAAATTATTATCAAATGATTTCAACTTAATCATCATTGACTCCACTGTTAAATGACCATTATAAAACCTTGGGTTGAACTACATGAATAACATGAACATTATTTACATTTCTTAAGCTGATCTGTCAGTATAATCAGAAATGCCACGCAGATCATGAAGACATTGAAGATGAAGCAGAGCTCACACAGTTTGCCTATAGCAGGCCCACAGAGGTGCCCCACCACAGCCTGGTATGTGCTCTGGCCACTGATGGAGGCAGAGTAGCCCAGGATCACCAGTCCACTTACGAGGAATACGAGAGAACACTAGCAGGGGAAAATGGCATGAATGAGGAGACAGGTTCATATCATCACTGTCCAGCATGCTGAACCTAATCACACTAGCCATACAGTGGTATACTATCTTGTATGGCAAAATACATCAACACTATAACATGATGTGTTTAAAATAATTGACTTGAATGGTAGCATACAACTCGAGCATACAACTTTTGTATGTATCATTGATATGTATTTTTTACATAGAGTAATGCATAAAGTGCATGTTACTACTCACACAGATACTTTGGTATAGATTATAGAAATGTACTGAGGGGTTTTGTAGAATGTATACTACAGTCAATGCAGGTAATTTGGAAATGCCTGGAGTATAGTTGTAAACAGCACATCAAAGCCACACCACAGCCCAGACTACTAGATCTCCACCAGACCACTTATCTGTTAGGTGTACTTCTGAACTGAGTGTTTTGGACATAAATTGTATTTCATTTGAACTAGAAAGATTTAGAGATTACATTACTACACACTTTATGCTACACCCAATCTCACACACATCATATGACCAATAGCTTAATTGGCAGCCACTGCTATGGACCCCTGCACACATTGCACATCGCACTGCATTTTGCACATATGGACGACATTCATTTACACAGTTTGCAATTTTTTATTTTGTAAATATTTAATATTTTTTCTTTCTAATTATTCTAGATGTGTATTTATAAAAGTAACTATAAAATAAAATAGAGTACTAGAGCTAAAATATAATAATATATATAATAAATATATATATAATATAAATATTTTTTTATAACTATATTTTACTCTAGTTTTAGTTTAGATTTAGTACTCTATTTTATTTTATAGTTACTTATGTGGACAGACAGTCAAAAAGCATTTTACTGAAGGTTGTACCATGTATGATTGTGTATGTGACCAATAAAACTTTGAAACTTGAAACTTGATCTTTACAGCTAGAAAACCATGAAGTCTTCTTTTAAATTCATAATTTATTCGCTTACGTCAGAGTTTGCTAAATATAACTGATGACTGATGTTGGATAAAAGTTCCTGTTACTCACCATCTCCACTGTGACTGCAGTGTGAA
Source organism: Duopalatinus emarginatus (assembly GCA_028565595.1). Lineage (NCBI taxonomy): Eukaryota > Metazoa > Chordata > Actinopteri > Siluriformes > Pimelodidae > Duopalatinus > Duopalatinus emarginatus. The sequence goes on along the minus strand of JAOVVF010000036.1, from coordinate 22,078,557 downwards.
CTCCTCCAGTCCGGGAGAAAGCCCAAGGGAAATTGAGCAGTCCTGCACCCAGAGCAGACTTCAGCATGATGAACACGGCACCACAGAAGCCCAACCTGCCCCTGTCCGTGTTCATTCTTGGCTTGTCTAAAAAAATGTTTCCTTCTGCCTGAGCCTCCATTCCTCAGTCCTGACAGAAACTCAAAGTACTCGCGTTTAGTAAGTTGACCAGGAGGGGTTTTAGTAATAGGGTGAACGGCCGGGTCCAGGGGCGGAGCTTGACCTGACTCAGGTGGGTCTTGGTGCTGATGTCACTGTGTGTCCAATTACTGTGTTTACAACTAATTTATTTCCTCATACTAATTCTATATACTTATATACTAATTATACATTACCTTTCACTAGGACAGCCGTGGACCGAACCTTGTGTCGGGTGAGTAGAAGGTTACTGGTTCAATCCCAGGACTGGCATGACATGACAGTCCCCTTGAGCAAGGCACCTAACCCCTAACTGCTGCCTGGGCACTGTGGATAGAGACTGCCCACTGTTCCAGGCAAATGTGTTCACTTCCCCCTAGTGTGTGAGTGTGTGTACAGATGGGTTAAATTTCTCTGTGTGTGAAGCACAGTAGTCAAGTGGTTGCCCATCCGGAATCACTGGGTGCAATGCAGAAATACCCCCTGGACAGAGCACCAATCCATTGCAGGGTACCACCTACAAACACACACCAATTCACTCACACACTCATACCTGGGGGCAATTTAGCACATCCAATTAGCTGTCCATATGTGTTATTCGGGAGGTGGGAGGAAACTTGATGGCTTAACATCTCTCCAGATGTCTAATATCCGCTTGTGAAATCAATGCCATGTTGAGTTGAAGCACTGTCCTACATGATACTAGTTGATTTTGCCATGTTGGTGTATATCCATATTACATTTTATATAAGTACTAAACTCTTCGGTACACTCTAGGACAGTAGTTCTCAAACGGTGGGGGCACGGACACGTGGACTAAGGAGGGGGGGTAGACTAAGATTAGGGGAGGAAAAAATCACGTCAGGAAGAAGGGGGGGCCCCAACTGCAATGAACCAGCTTTGGGGGGGCCCAGCTTGCAAAAGGTTGAGAACTCCTGCTCTAGGATATATCTTTTATATTTTATATTACTATTCTGCATCATAGTGTGTACCTTTAAAAATAATTTAAGGACATATACACATTGAGTGCAGTCAATGTGTTTTTTTGCACTTACACTTCAATAGCTATAAAACTCACACACCTGAGAGAAACATAAGACATAAGAGCAGGTTTTGTGAGTCTTTAGTGTTCTACAGCTACGCACAGCTCTATACACAAAGATAGTCATTTTAAAAATCTTTTAGTAAATTCAGGTAGGTCTTAGCAGACTTAGGTCTTTTGTTCTTAAACAAAAGCTACATTTGGTAAACATCTTTGCAACTCTTTGACCCTCTATAGCTAGAAACGTAATCAACACAAAACCATCAATTTCCTATTTTTATTATTTGCAAGAGAGTTTTCTGTAAGTAAATATCATATGATCTGCCATCTAAATAAATATCTGTGTGCGCCAGTTGGGTGCCAAAATAGTCCAAAGTCAGGGAAGTTGCCTGTAACACTGAGAGCCCTGGGCCTGCTGAAATTCAAATAAAATCAAGGAGATGGTGATTGAACAAGAAGACAAACTTGGTATGCTGACGAAGATAAAATCAAAATACCCTGAACCCCAGTCCACAGCCGACAGAAAGTGTCCAGACAGCAGCAGTCCACAAACAAGCAGCATGTGCAACATACAGACAAATTAAAGGGAAAAAAAACATTAACAATGTGAAAAATCTTAAATATTATGGATCACAATGTAAGGAGGAAATAATACAAGAAAAATGATGTGATGAAGTGAGATTTGAGAGAGATTTGTTCATTGATTTGCCCTTTTTGGAATCACTTCTAAGTCTCCTCAGAGCGAATTCACCCGATATCAGATATGTATCAGATAGTACACAGTAACACTGTAGACAGTGCTCTGTCACGCATTTGAATTTTGAAAACTATTCACTACAGCTGGCAGTGTAAACTGTTCTTTTCTTCTCTTTTTTGTAAGAAAGAAATCTGTAAATAATAATAATATTATTATGTATTAAAAAGGGAAATTTCTTTTTCTCATGTACGACTGGAAGTTTTAGCTAATTTCGGTCTCTTTCTTTTTGCCCTGCAATCATTCCAGATTCATTCCATCTCCACTACAGTTCAGTGCTCCCATCACCCACTCTGCTGGCCTAGTCTGCTGTGAAGTGGACTGATTTCATTAAAGGTGATGGGGGTAGGCTTTCCCTCTAAACCTTGTGCCCTGATCCACTTTTAATGGGACAGAATAGCCTGTGAAAATGTCACTGAACCCTCAGAATGACGGCCCACAGTGAAGGTTAATTACATGAAGAACCTGGGAACTGACCCTGTGGTCATTTATCTGTGCCTCAGTGAATTTCTTAAATCATATTTAACTTGAATTTCCCAGCCTTGATTCTTGCCTGACCTGCCAGCAAGCCATGTGTGGATGCAGATCATCAGCCAATGTGAATTCTTTAACAGTCAGAATGGAAACTGAGCCTCAATATTAGCCTCAGTCACCAGACCTGGTGCCAAACACCCACCCTGGGAATTCCCACTAAAATTACACAGAGACTGCAGATGCCAGACTGCATTTTAAACATGACTTCACACTACAACAAATCCGCTCCTTCACCAAGGCAGTCAAGGTCTTTAACACCCAGCTGAAAAAAATCTTTTATTAACAATATAGTCATCTACAGTGTTATGGACTATATAACATGCTTCTCCTGTGGTTTTCAATAATTCATCCACAAGATGATATACCAGCCACATTGGATCCTTATCAGTTCACCTATCGTCACAATAGGTCTACAGAGGACGCCATCTCCACGGCACTCCATACTGCACTGACTCATCTGAACTGTGACAATTCATACGTTAGGATGCTGTTCATTGACTTTAGTTCAGCATTTAACACAGTGATCCCCTCCAAAATGATCTCTAAACTCAACCAGCTCGGAATCAGCGCATCACTCTGCAATTGGATTCTAGACTTCCTGACTGACAGACCTCAGTCTGTTAAGTTAGGCAAGCTCTCCTCCTCCTCCATCACCCTGAACACCGGTGTACCACAAGGATGTGTGCTGAGCCCTCTCCTGTATTCACTGTTCACCCATGACTGTGTTCCTGTTTATGGCTCTAACTCCATAATCAAGTTCGCAGATGACATCACAGTGATGGGCCTGATCAGAAGCAATGATGAGGCGGCCTACAAGGATGAAGTACAGCACCTGACTACATGGTGTGAGGACAACAACCTGGTGCTGAATACCAACAAAACCAAAAAGATCATCGTGGACTTTAGGAGGACTAGGAGTCAGGCCCACTCCCCAATCTAATGGAGCTAGGGTGGAACAGGTGTCTGACTTCAAGTTCCTTGGCATTCACATCTCTGCGGATCTCTCTTGGACACTTAACACTTCAATCCTGGTAAAAAAAAGCACAACAGCTCCTTTACTTCCTATGGAGCCTCAAAAAAGTTCATCTACACCCAGGGATTTTATTGGACTTTTATCGCTGTACCTGGAGAGCAAGCTCACAAACTGCATCTCAGTGTGGTATGGCAACTGCTCTGTATCTGACCGTAAAGCGCTCCAGTGGGTGGTGAAAACTGCCCAACGCATCACTGGCACACAATTGAGGCCATTTACCACAAGCGTTGCCTGGGTAGGGCGAGGAACCTTATCAAGGATGTTTCTCATCTTAAATATTTGTAGTAGTAATACTGTATTTTGCACTTCTGGTTAGATGATAACTGCATTTTTAATTGGCTGTGTACCTGTACTCTGCACAATGACAATAAAGTTGAATCTAATCTAATCTAATCAGTTTGTAGCATTCAAATCCATAGAACAGAATGGTCCTCACATGAATTTTGTTTTCCCCACAACGATTTGTGTGTTTCAGTGTGTTAGATACCTACCAAATTAACATACCAAATAACTATGAAACTCGAGGACAGTAATGACATTTCTTTGCTGACCTAATGAAGGCCCTGGAACTCTGTGTTTGCTTATGAATTTATTCTATAAAGAAGACCTGTGGAGCATCTCCACAGGCAATCTCTCTTTCAGCTTATCAAATATTACAAAGGAGCATCTTCCATCATATTTAAATTAGTGATCAACTTTTGTAACCCTGGTTTAGAAAAAAAGACCATTTAGACCTTTTATGCCTTTTTCCCTTTCCCCTATACACAATAAGAAAGAAGATGCAGGTTTAATGCTTTATTGCAGATGAGATTTTTTTATGCTAGGCCACGAACAAAGGTGAAAAATCATGATTGCTATTTGCAAAATTACAGAAGCTCATTGTGTATGTATATATAAAAGAAACACAGTAACAATGACAAAAAGAACAAAATGACTCCCAAATTCTGACTATGAAGACGAGAGGCATGAAAAAGGTATTTAAAAAAATGTCCAGGACTTTACACTTTGTGTACTAAATTGTTTTTTTTTTCCATGGTTGTCCGTTGTGACATACATATCAAGGGCTGAATCATCAAACATTGTTAATAAATTAAAAAAAAGTTTTGGTCATTGGAATGAATGGTTCATTTGAAAAAAGTAACATCAATGTCCATAGGAAAACTCCACAAATGGAGGTAAAGGTGGCAGTTTCATAAGCACGGTGTGTCACATGACAAATTAGTCTGTAGCAAATTTAATCCACCACCTTAAAGTCGAAGTGTGTTTCAGGGTTTTAGAGCAAGGCAAATGTCACACTGTAGGGTTTTTGCCTGTGTGAGGAAGCTGCTGCTGCTGCTGTTGGAGATAAGTGGGCCTTTTAATGCGTGGCTTCCTACGCTTCGGCTTGCTCCTGGACTTGGTCAGCTGCACCACAAAGAAGGACAACACAACCATGGCGCCCAGGAAAGCAAACATGGGAATGGTCTGACCTACTTCCTGATTATAGCGACCCGGCATTATACCTGAAAGCATAATACACGGATGTTATGTTATATTCATTGTTTTCGTCATCAAATAGAGAGATCATGTAGAGCATCTTGTGAGGGATTTTATCAGCTTCGCAAATAAATAAAAAGTTCCTAGTACTCAGGCAGAGTAAGAAACTATAACATAACATGCATTATATTCACATGACAGGTGGTTTGGAGTTATATTGTTTTTTTTTGTCCTGTAATTAGCCATCTAATAATAACACATGCCAAGATATTCAATTTTTTGTCAATGACTAAAAATATGTCAAAGATATTCCTGACGTTGTTTAATGAATAGCCAGGACATGCTTTCCCAAATAAAGCCTGGTCTTAAGCCTATCTCACCTCCAGGAATGTCCCAGGTTTCGCTCTCCCCTGGTGACAGAGGCCTGACTTGAGGTCGATATAACCTTAGATTGGGTAGCGCCACCTTGTCCATGTCCACAGACAGCAGCTTCTGGTGTTTCCACAGGTTACTGCAGAGAAAACAAAGTTGAATCTAATCTATTGTGCCCTGATTGTAAAGAAGTTGTTGCAAAGTCACTGACCTGGGAGCTGTTTCATTAAGTGGCTGAGGTTTGGCCCAAGACAAATGCGGGCAGGCAGGTAGAGGGCGTGGCTTTGGGTCACCCAGGTGGGCCTCAAGCACTTTTGAGTAGCGGTAGAGGTGATTGCCTGTGCAAAAAAAATGGCATAATGCAGTGTAATCTGGAAGAAAGTAAAACTGATCTTCAGTGTTGTTTAGTCTTACCCTCTAGTCTCTCTGGTAACAGTCTATCGTTGCCTGTAGGAGGTGGCACTTTGTTCTGCGAGTGAAGAAAGCTGGGTGGAGTCACACCGTAGGACGTGTACTGCAACAGGGCGTCAAGCAGCCAGAAACAGTCTACAGACACACACCAACATAAAGCCAGACACCAGAGTATTACATTACGACTAGGTCAGGATATAGTATGATTAACCTGTGAACACTTTTTGCAATCACAATATTAAGAAAGGTAAGTCAGAGAAACCCCCAAATAATGATCCCAGAGCTTATGTGAGGAACTAAAAAAAAAAACAATTTAACACCACCTTTCTGCCTGTGACTGTCATCTATGCAGTTAGAGTCTCCATACAGTGCAATGCGACCTCCTCCTTCCGAGGGTGTCTGGTATAATCCAAGCACAGGAACATTCTCCACCACTGCAGTCTCTTGTTTTAACACCTCTAGTCCTAGAAACATATAAAGAACAGCAAACAAGGATTAGCTTTGTCTGTGAATTGTGTTCGACTAGCAAAGAACAAGAGAATGACAGCAAATCACTGGTAGCCATGGAAACAAGAGTGAGGCTGTGGCACCCACACAAGTGGGTGAATCTACCTTGATCCTTTAAGGTTTGTGCAATAACGAGTCCATCCTCTGGAAAGCGTGAAATGCTACAGCCTGAGGCATAGTACACTAATGAGGGAGAGAGAGAAAGAAAGAGAGAAATAGATGGAAGAGAATGTTATATAGTATCTTGGACAAACCTAGGACATCTACCAGTAACTCATTACTTAAATGATGACCACTTAAACCACAATTACACCAGGCATTAATATTAAGCGGTTGGTTGAGGCAGAGAGCAGTTCACACATTTCTGTCTACCTATAACTAAAGATGATTGCTAAATATTTGTTATTTTACTGTTTTTTTTTTGTTTGTAAATAGTAGATGATTTTTATAACCAAACCATAAATGAATGTTCCAGATTTTCATCCTGAGCTTGTTTTGATAAACATACAGCGTAATAATAAGCAAGGAGTTATATTTTACAACAAACTCTGGAGTTTTACAGTTTTCAAACCATCTGTTTTTCTGATGAAATCTGAAAGCCTTTTTTTTTTTATGGTAATCTTTCACTAAGGGAGCACATTTCAGACCAGCCCAATCATACTTTTAGTTTAAATTTATTTAAATTATTTAAATTGTTCACACAGGAAGTTTTGTGATTTGTTTTGTGGTTTCACATAATAGTTCATGTACATGTAGTCAATGGCCAGGCTGTTTTTTCCCATTTCAACACAAAGAAAGTATAGATGTCTCTTTTTAAATAAGGCATGTTATTTACAATATTCCCAACAGATAGAATATTTTTAACTCATTTACATTTCAAGTGATACATAAATAAAGTATATTGACCCCCTCCTCCCACACACATCTACTTGGTGTAAATTCATGGTACAACTTAATTTCATGAAGCAGCGGGAAGTTAATGATACTCCACCATGATCTCGCTTTATGACAAATAACCTGAACTAACAGAGAGGCAGAAGAAACAAGGATTATAAAGTGCATATCGTCCATACATCGGAAGTGCATGTACAATACCTGGACTTTGTTTTCACTGTAAAAACTGAAAAAAATGCGTCCAAAAATGCTTCCAATGTCATCATCTTTTGTGTGGTTTACAGTTGCGATAAACATTTTCCTGAAATCTGGCAACCATGGATAATGGCTATGGCAATACCCCAGCTGTATCAAACACAGCTGCAATAAAGTATGTCTAAGACAGTTGGAAACAAGCTTGCTATATTACATTATTTTATTAAGATAATAAACATTCTTGTCCCCTGAAGTACACATTAGTTATTCTATTGTGAATGCATTGTGATGTGTTCCAGACAAGAGCTGATTGTGGTTTGAGAGAATAGATTGCAGTATGTACTACACTTCTTGTATACCTGATACTCATGTAGAGTACTTAAACCGATAGTTTAGAAATGCAGCGTGTTGTAGTAAAATCTTACTGTCATGATCTGCCATTGTGAAGTCTCCCTCATATAGCCCATCACTAAAAGCCATTCCCCATACAGAGATGAGGTCATTCAGAGCTGGGACATTGGCACCCCCTGTGTCCGGCATCCACCACTGCCTACAAACGAAAATACAAGTCCATTCACACATGCAATAAATACATTAGAAGACTTTATATTCAAGACATAAACAGGTTCATATACACTGAAGTGCAAGAGGAACTGGCACAGGCATGCCTATGCAAAAAGGCTGGTGGTGGCTCCATAACGGTATGTGGGTTGTTTAGCTGGCATTCCATGGGACCCCTGGTACATCTACAAATCTCTGACAGCAACACTAATGCTATGTGGACGTTAGTCTCATAATTTAGACTAAATCTTTACACCAATACAGATAAGTAAATCTTTATTAGTGGGTCACTGAAGTAAAACATGGCAGGCACTGATACCTGGTGTTCTCATCGTAGAACTTCACTTTTCTCATAACTGAGGTGTTGTACCAATCACTGAAGACGATAAGTGAGAGACCATTATCTATGTCCCTTCGCAGCTTGGTGATCTCCTCTGGGAAATACTCTTCCTCACTGTCCACCATCAGCAGAGTCCCTGCAATTAAGACACAGGACACATATCTTATGGACTAATACAGTTCCACAGTGTTGCTGGTTTGAGATTTTGTAATGACTTATTCAAAATCCAAAGTGTAATCTTTTCCCTTACCATACTGACTGGCATCAAAACATGTAATGGGTGAACCCAAAACTTCAACAAAGTATCCCATACTTCTAAGGTGCTGGTACATGTCTCTGAAGTTGGTATGGATATGATCACCATTCCTACCGAAACAAACAGATTCATTCATTTATTTTAGCAGTTTTTTTAGGCAGTTAAAAAAAATAGGTAAAAATTGGCAAATATATCAAGAACATTCAGTTAAAAATGCATTCACGTAAAAAGCTGAATAAAGTGTTGAGCATTATCAAACTACCAGTCAAGTGGGTCATTCTTCATGCGCAGGTTATCTCGGGGGAAATAGCCAGGTGGGTAGCGCAGGTTGTGATACTGGTCCCATAACACTCTTTTACTCCGAGGCGGAGTGGGCACGATCTTTACCTTCACTGGCAGCTTGACTGTGGATGTTATTTCCCCTCCTGCTGCTGACTAGAAACAAATTGTCACACAATGTTAGACTACACACTTCCTCTGAGGGAACAGCACACACTGTTCTAATTTTACTCACATCATTCTCTGCAGGTGAGGCCACAGTGAGCATCACATGACCCTGAGCAATTCCCTCCCAGGATGCCGCTTTCTTGGCCACAGATATAGACACGGCCAGGTAACCAGCCCACGGCCACAGCACAGGTGAGTAAGACACAGCCACATCAATATGATCTCCATTCTGGGGCAGATACGGCTGCCAGATTGGCTATTAACAAAATGTACAGGTAGTTACTGAGAGGAAGAAATAAAAATTTATGGGAATCAACATATAAACTAGGAGGGATATATTGGGACTGCCCCAATATATTAATACTTATCATAGTATTAAGTGGCATAATGGGAAAATTTCATATACTGCTAGCAGTGAGCTTCCTGAGTTTCACATTTAAGATTTTATCTATAATATAGAGTACGAGGGCAGCCAATCTTAGCATAAAGAGTGGAATCAGCCAGCAGAGTCAATAAAAAATTACTCTAAGGTACCATGAAATGCTCTTAAATCGCATCAAGTAGATCTCCAACAACTTGTCTGTATGCTTGCTTCACGCTGACAAATGTCTTTGTGTGTGTATGTGTACAAATCACTAATCGGCTCTGTGTGCTCACCTTGACTACCACTGGACTCTTTATTTAAATAACAAAAAGTTTTATCAGGTTACTTGTATTGTAGGAAGATGTTGAAGTTTATTCTTGTGACAATGTACACATGGCTTACAACACATGGCATTGGCTTAGCGTACATGACATGGGTTGTTTTTTTACTTTCTTTTACCTTGTCCACAATCCTGCCAGTCACACCCATGCCATTCAGGATGGTTACATTGACGATTGTTGGCATGCCACCATAGTAGATGGGCTGGGAGCAGTAGGGCCACATATAGGGGCATTCTGTCAGGTCTATGTAACTTGGACTGAGACTGAAACATGAAGCATTAGACAAAGTTAGCTGACGTCTTTATGCAACCAGTTGTATCATTGCTCACCATTATCCATTTGTCAAACTTCATGTTAATGTGTATTGATGCATTAACTGAATTGATGCACCACCTTTTCTTAAAAGCTTGACCTACATGGCAACAGTGGCCAAGCATGGGCATGGTTTAGATATGGCGTGTGCATGTCTTACCTGGCTTGTGGTCTGTAGCTGTTAAGGATCTGGTAGGCTCGGAGCAGGTCCAGTTTGCCATGGCCCTGTTCAAACATATTGACTCCAGGCAGTCTGCGAGCTGATGCAATCAGAGCCTGCTTCATACTGGCTGGGTTTACCAGCTCTCGATTCAACACCGTACTGAGGTAGGATGAAAAAAAAAAAAAAAAAAAGAGAGAGATGACATTTGATACTAACAACCAATTGGACTGGTACAATCCAGTTTATTAACAGACCTGACCTAAATGAAGAAAGACAACCTGACAACAAGACACAGAGACTATCTGAAGATTTCTCTCTAAGGGAGATGAGACAGATTCTTTCAATTCACTGTGTTTTTTTCATCAGTACAAACGAAATGTTTTAGTGACTCAATGGTCCCACAGGAGTGTGTGGGTGCAAAAGGGACATTCGTTCACATGAAGAGAGACAAATTGTCTGCCTCTTATTCCAGTTTATTTCAGTGTTGCAGTGAAGGGCTCAATTGCTATTATACACTCTGTATTTCTTTCTTTCTTTCTTTCTTTAATTTTACAAATTTAGATTCAAACACACACAACTGTATACAGAGTTTGTTACAGATTATTATACAACAGGAGTGTTTTAAAGGAAACCAGCAATAATAATCCTTCCTCTCTACAGTGTTGTCTGACTAAGAAAGGAGGAAAAACTGAGTAGAGGCGAGATGTTATTTTGTTACGAGCTATTCATTACAAATCCACTTCACTGAAATAAAATATTTTAAGAAACCGCCTGATTCCATGTTGGCTTGAGAAAGTCTTTGAGGGAAAGTATTTGTGTTGCTGTCTTACCTGGCAAGAAGAGTGACTGCACCAGCCACCACAGGAGAGGCCACACTGGTGCCAGACAGAGAGCGACAGCCCTCTTTCAGCCCAGAGCCACGAACTCCAGAGCCATATGTCACAATGTCAGGCTTCACTCTGCCATAGCCACCAGGCAGCTCCTAAAAAAACAGAAATAAATAGTAGTCATTCTAGCATTTATACAAACTATTTTACTAACTTGAGATTATATTAATATTTCTTGTGTAATTGTGCAATAAAAAAATCTAAATTAATTAAAATTTGGATTTGATTTATTTAAACGATCACTTTATGAGTCAGTGTCAAAACCAAACATGACTATCATGCCAAAAAATTAACAAAGACATTTCATTAGAAAAAGGAAGAATAGCTGATCATTAGGTTAAGGCTCCAGCTCTAGTATGATTCAATGCTCCCAGACAGAATTAATGACTCTTAAGACACCTTTGAAGTATGAGCCAACCTCAGGCTACAATCAATGTGCCTTTCCTGAAGGTGAACTGGCTAAAACACCAGCTCTTCTATTCAGATGCTAAGTAGGGTATGTCTGCCTTTCTAGGTCAGCACAAAGTCCTTGGGCATGCACCAACAAGCCTGTGCATAAAGCCTTCAGGTGAGGACTGCAGTTTTGTGCTGTTGCAGTGAAACAGGACGTACCCATGTTGTCATGCCCCGAGAGGAGAACCGGGCAATGTTGTCTTCAAAATCAATCCCTCCGACCCCAATCACATCCATTTGATCAGCAGGGTTGTTTAGAGTACTATAATGTTCACACATACAGATATTTATTAAATGACTACATCAGGGGAAAAAAAGATAAAGCCGAAATTTTAACAATTCGTTGCATTGTTTCATTAGCCTTGCCACTTACCCATAAAGAGGGCCATCATTGCCAATGGCAGACACCATGATGACCCCATTTGCAGTGAGCTCCCACACCTGGGGTAAAGCCAGGAAAGAGTTACTGGTTGTACATAAGTTTTATACAATGACAAACAGTGTGTCAATATTTAAATAACTACATTTCATTTACTATAACTTTTAATTAGGGCTGTCAAACGACTGAATTTTTAATCGTAATTAATCTTAGAATTTTTATATAGTTAATCGCGAGTAATCACATTTTTCTAATCTATGTAAATGAATAAGGCTTAAAGTGAAATGTTACAATTAAAATGGTGAACACATGTTATGCTAAAAGTACTTGTTAAAAACTGCTGGGACAAGA
>JAOVVF010000036.1:22055352-22066208 GCA_028565595.1 Duopalatinus emarginatus | reverse complement strand
CATAACAAAACCAACTCAATCATACTCTTCTTAATAGAAATGAAACTATTGAAATGAAACTTCCTGTTTAACAGATCATTCACCATCACTCAAACCCAAAACTGTACATCATCCGGGAACTTTTCGCGGACTGCTTGATGCATACTGCACATTTGGACACACTAGTCACACTCGCGTACTGTTTTCGCGTACTGTTCAGTATGGAAATATGTGATTTCGGACACAGCCTTACTCTTACTGAAGCAGCGTGCGACAAGCCTCAACATGAACTACGGGTAAATCGCAATTTTTTTTTAATCGCTATAACTTGAGATCGCGTTAATGCGTTATCATCGCGTTATCATCGCGTTAACTTTGACAGCCCTACATTTAATTGGTTGTGTTGTGAATGAAAACCAGTCGCTGCCTTCCTCTGGAAAGTTCATGACATTCTGTTTACTAATCCTTGGTTAAGCTGCGAAGGTTAGCTGATATCTGCTCAGATGTGTGTAGACTAAACACTGCAGTCCCAATGCATTCGTTTAAGATATTGGCAGTCTCTTATTATTATAAAGTTGCTTTCTCATACACATCAATATGCAATTTATTATTCACTTACTGTCCATGTAGATAAGAATATGAACTTCAGATAATGTTCACATCAAACATCAGAAAGGGGAAAAGTGTAATCTGTGTGACTGTAACTGAGTGCCAGATGGACTGCTGATCTCCTGGTATTTTCACACACAACAGTCAGTAGAGTTTACACAGAATTGTGCAAAAAAAACCAAATACAACTACGTGAGTCACACAACTCTGGGTGGAAATGCCTTGTTAAGGAAAGTTCGAGTTCCCAGGAAGTATACAGTAACACACAATCTCTCTTTACAATGATGGTGAGCCGAAAAGCATCTCAACAAACAAGAAAAACTAAAAAAAAATCTCAACAAATAAAAAAAACATGAGCAAAAAAAAAACCAATGTGGTGGATGGGCTACAACAGAAGACAACCACATCAGGTTCCACTCTAGTCAGCCAAGTAAAAGTATCTGAGACAATCATGTGCACATACTCACAGAAACGAGACAGTCAAAGACTGGAAATTACTAGGATACGAAGTTTCTCATATCTTTAACTGTCTAGTTTGGGTGAGTCTATGCCCATGAAAGCCTCAGATACCATTTCTTGGCTGATCAAAGTAGAACCCAATGTGGTCTATTGTTGTGGCCCAACCACTTTAAGAGTGATCCTCTTAAGAGTGATTGTGTTACTGTAGCTTAAATCAGTCTGGCCATTTTTATCTGACCTGGATTAATAGGGTGTTTCCAAACACAGAACTGTCACTTGCTCATTTTTCTTTTCCACCATTCAGTGTGAACTAAAAAGATGTGAACATTGACAGAAGCTTTTGACCTGTATCTGCATAAGTTTTCTTTTCTTTCACTGCTGCTACATAAATGGCCGAGTAGCTAACTTCACAAATGTGCAGGTGTACAATGTTATACACAGTTATACACAGTTTGTGTATTCTTATCTTATTTAGTCCATTTAAATCAAACCATGGTGCATTTTGTCCTGCTGTGTGGTTTGTTTGGGCAGGTAAGTACTGTATTTGGGTGTGAACCAAGCAAAAACTGTATCTGAATGAGGTGGTTTCGGTCTGGTTCCATCTCTAGCATTGTTTCATTGCAGCAAGAAAACAATTAAACATTGAACTGAGCCAAACTGAACCAAACATGGCTAAAGGTGAGCTAAAGAACAGAGCTGGAGTGCTACAGAGATGTTCTGGAAATTTAAAAAATAACAAACAAAAAATATATCAAATAAAAGTTAGGTGTGACACACAAAACTGCCCAAGTTTTGTGCAGTGCCAGCACTGCATTCTCTATGCCTGATAGAGGATATTTGTGACTTTTTTGGCTTCTTTAATTAAGTGCAGTTTCTGTAATTAAGCGAAACCAAATGCAATGAACCAAAAGTATCACTTTTGCGCTTAGGTGCAGTCATTTAGCACAGACGAACAGGTGTTAAAACATCCAGAAATAACCTAATAATAACACACACACACACACACCCACACCCCCAGGTGACAAAATTATGACACCAGAGACGACTAAAGAGATACTGAGCGTACCTTATCCACAAATGGATGGTCCATGAAGTCTGGCCCACCAATGCTGAGGTTCAAGACATTGATCTTCTTCAGGATGGCATAGTTAAAGGCATCAAGGAACCAAGAAGTGTACGACACCTGAGAAGAACATTATAGACGGTCTCATATATGTTTGTGGCTACATCCTTTTTGTGCTCAGTTAATAAAAGTGTTCAGCTTCATAAACACAGTGTCACTCAGGACTTTTTATATACAAAAATGTGGACATTATTCCACCATTTCCAAACACATCCAGAGGAGAACCACTCAAGCAGTGAACTTTCTACAGTAGTAATGCAAATACTTTAGTAGAATAAATCTAGCATACATCGGTTAAACTATAGCTACAACTATATCATTTAAACAAGCTAGATTAATGATCAATATGCTATGCATATGTACCTGACTGTTGGTGAAAACTCTGAAAATGTGTAACTCTGAGTCTGGAGCAAAGCCCTGACACTCCCTCATGCTGGCTATAACTCCAGCCACAAAGGTGCCATGGCCCAAACCTACAAACACAAACGTAATTTAAAATGTATTTACACAATGTGTGTGCACAATATTCATTACAACAAAAAGATGCAATGTTGTCTCTAGCCTGCTTTTCCTGCCAAAAACAAACTACTTTGGGGTTTTACCATCATCCAGTGTCTTCTCATTGGTCCAGTTAGTCCTCTCTTTAACGTTCTTAAAATGTGGGTGCTTTTCACTAAGTCCAGTGTCGAATACAGCCACCTTTACCCCCGAGCCTACAAAATAAGGCAGGAATTATCATAAAATTGAATTTAAAATGGAAACAAAACCTGCACTATCAATGCCACATGCACTGAATTTACTAAATAATTTTATATTTTTTTTCATTTGGGGCTTTACAGAATGTATTTTACAGCTTAACCTCCATTACAACAAATAATAAGGTTTAACTAATATCTTTAGATATTTTAACTGTGAACATCCGTATTCTTATCCAACTAATATACAGAAATATATATTAACAGGACGTGTTTACCAGCAAACACACAAATACACTCACCAGTGTGGCCCATCTGCCACAGCACATCAGCCTGTAGGATTTGGGCCACATGGCGGGGAATAGCTCTGAGCAGGCGACGACTCGAGTGACGACCTGTGGCATGCCAGAACCCCGAGCCGAGAGACAGACTAGTCCTCCTCAGTGGCCGAGACGACTGCCACGACTGCCACTTCTGTGTCCAGCGTGTGTCATTACAGGAGGAGCTGCTATCACCTCCAACTGAGCAGAGAGAAACAAATATGCAGTATATTTTGAGAACATTATAGCAGAGGGGATATACATTTCATCTGTTTTATACAAATCTCAAAAGAAAATGCTGCATTCAATTAGAGTTCTTTTGAACAGAAAAAAGGATATATGTTTGATTTATCCACAGA
Organism: Duopalatinus emarginatus; assembly: GCA_028565595.1. Lineage (NCBI taxonomy): Eukaryota > Metazoa > Chordata > Actinopteri > Siluriformes > Pimelodidae > Duopalatinus > Duopalatinus emarginatus. Next base: position 22,062,664 of record JAOVVF010000036.1, on the reverse strand, counting down.
TACAGTGAATTCTTTATCACACAACAAACAAATCTACACTCTCTGGGCACTATATTAAAAACACTATATTTAAAACAGTCCCACGACTGCATCAGACAAATCCTGCAGATTTTTATCATGCACTATAACGCTGTGAATTTCGATCGATCACATCCAGGAGGCATTGTATTGGATTCAGATCCAATGACTGGGATAGGCCACTAAACTCACGGTCATGTACATGAACCAGTTTTGTAAAGTGACATTGTGCATTAGCATGCTGGAAGCAGCTATTAGTAATTATTAGTGTGGGATGCTAAGCAACAATACTGAATTACGCTGTGTCATTCAAGTGATGATTGATAGGTATTAATGGGATCAGCAAAAATCGAAATTCATCAGACCAGGCTATGTCTTTCCAGCCCTCAGCTGCCCAGATTTGCTGAGTCGGTGCCCAGTGCAGCCTCAGCTTTCTGTTCTTAGCTGACAGTAGTGGAACCTGATGTGGAGTTCTGCTTTTGTAGCCCATCCATCTTATGGACTGATGTATTGTGCATTCTGAGATGCTTTTCTGCTCACCAAAATTTTTTCAGAATGGGTATCTGAATTACTATAAGTAAATATAATTATAAACAAAGACATTTCCATTCTGTTGAGCATGAAAATTCCAGTAAACCAGCAGTTTAAACTAAGCTTAACCTGTCTGTCTGGCATCAACAATCATGCTGCAATTAATATGAACAGTATCTGAAGCTGTATTGCACTGCTGCCACACAATTGGCTGATGAGATAATTGCATTAGTGTGCAGGTGTTCCTAACAAAATGCTTAGTTGTTGTAGGTCAGCTGGACAAACCGTAATTCTTTATTTGTTATTAAGCAGCTAAAAGGTCAGGCGACGGCAGAATTTTATAATCAATAATGAACACAGTAGACTGACCACGCGGACGTGTTACATCTCTGTAACCACGGCTGTTTCATGAGTTCACTAAGCACTATAGCCTTCATTAAATTGTGAGACTGTTATTAATACTATTTTGAGGCACAATCTGAAGCATTTGCAACATCAGTCATGGAGTGGTAAAGCTTTATTTATGCAGAAATCTAATCTAAAGATGGAGAGCAGGCATTAAAAAAAACGACCTGCCATGCTAATCATTTCAAGGGGCACTGATGAGGATTTTTTTAGGCATGACCCAAGTCCTCCTTCACAAACTATAATTAGATTCATTTTTTCCCCACCAATGCTGGCACTCACAGATAAAGGCTCTAGTGAGCTTTAATGATAATTACTGCTATACGTGTAAGGCTACACTGATTGGCTATAGCCCTACTTATGCGTCATTTAAACACCTACCATGTCTGACTGGCAGCCATTTAATCATTTCTTCAGCATGTTCTAACTGACCCTGTGCTACTGGCTGCTGGGTTTAATAAGGAAAGGCTTGGGGATAACATGGCTGCTAGGTTTGCTTCATAAAACTATACCGTAATATCAATAAATAAAAGGTTTATATACTTAACTATCAAATGAACTGTCAAATAAACCCTGTAGGTGTAAAAATAAACAAACTAGCAAACCGTGCACATTTTGGTTGCACCTTTGTTAAAGTAATTGTGCTTCATGTATCTCATCGCACTCAGATCTTACATGGCCATATGAGACTGACTACCTCTCCAAGTGGTATTGGTTATCAGAAAACATGCATTTGACTCTGTTCACATCTGTACTTACCGCTGTCCACTAATGACGATCACCAGATGCTTGCTATAGACTGACATGATAGTGTGACTGGGGTTAGTCTAGGTGTGGGCTGTACTTATAGTGTGCAATGTTGGTAACTGCATTCAGTTCAAATGAACAAATGAGGCAAGTCTAAATTGTATGTTTCTTTGTGTATAATAATTTCAAGAGCTAAAGATACAATCTAGAAATAACCTAAAAAAAGGAAATAAGAGAATTTGCTTACTGTTTTAAAGTTTAAAATCTCAACAATATCATGATGTTTTCTTGGGGTTTAATAATGGTCCAATCTTACAATTTAAAAGGAGCCACATTATACCAATTTCCCACCAGTTAATGCAGTTCCCTGGGGTCTATGACATTCTTTGGTTCAAATATGACATGGATCAAACACTACAAGGTGTCTTTTTACCCTGTCAAAAACAGCACTTTCCAAATGCTTGGTTTTAGTACGTTACTTTAAATGACAATGAGCCACATTATCAGGACATGTAGACCTGAACCTACCGTTGAGCAGTTTAAGTGTCCGGAAAACCTTACGCTGGGGGGTGACCCTCTTGATGTAGGGGTGGTGCTGCAGTGTCAGCAGACTGCTGTGTGCATCCTGTCGGATCTGCACCACCTCAAAGTCGCTGGGGTAGTCGCTGGCTGGGTTTTCACGTTGCACAATTCTCCAGTTTACTGCCTTGGCATTCTGCAGGGCACTGCTGATGAAGTGTCTGCGTGCCTTGGCTGTGAAGTACCCATTAAATGCTACTATATACTCTGAAAAGGAGAAGAGAAAGTGTGTTAAATATAAATGATAAATAATTATGGGATTTAATTGGGATCACTTTACTGCATTAAACTATTAAGCAGCACATCCATTTGTTGTTATCTACAACAGCAATAATTGTTATAATCATTCCCTTTTTCTCAGAACAACACAAATCATTCCTGCCTGCCATTTTAAAGTAGTATTTCACTACAACAGGCTATTACAAAGAATTAAAAGGTGATGCAATAAAATACATAGCAATCCCTACATAGCAAAACATAGCAATCACCCAAATGGTTACCTTAAGGTTTCACCTCAAGGTTTCTTCCACTTGTCATCAAGGAGTTTTCCCCCTTGCCATTAACATTTTTCTCATCAGGAAAAAAAATTATATAAATGTAAAATCAAACCTGATATTTCTATAAAGCTGCTTTCCACTGTGTCAGTAACAACGACTTTTGCTGGCTTGAGAGACATTTGTAAATTTCCAGTAGGAGCTTCTTATCAAAATTATATCAGACAGGAATCATTTTAATTATTTCCACATTAGTTCAAAGGAACCAAGATGTTATACAAAACAGAACTACTAAGCATCATACTACAAATACATATTACATATCCTAAATATTAAATATTATCATATTACAAGTAATGTGCATATTACTTTCACATTGTTTTAGATACTGAAATATATAGATACTAATTAGAATGAAAATAGCATCTTAATTTGCTTTAATATTGTTGAATTTGATTAAACTAATGGAAAAACCTGAGCTGACTGCGTAAATTCTTGACATTGTGATGACGTCACTGGTGGATAACAGTGAATAATGCAGTGGTAAAACACCATTATGACTGACCTGGACTGGTAATTTTCCACTGCTGGATCTTGAGATTCTGATAATATTTCTGAATTTGATGAAGAGAATGAATCTGCAGTGACAGTCTGGTTGACTGGATATCAAAAGGAAATTTAAAACTTTTTTAAAAAATTAAAAACCTTTTAAAAACGTTTACAAGGACTTGTCAGAGGCGACATTTCATGCCGTTTTACTTCTTCCAAGTGCAGGTGCAAGACTAAAGGCATACATGTGATGGTCATGTGACCTACTAAAAAACAAGCACAACTTGCACAACCACACACGCTACAACAATCATCTATAGTGCATAAAGGTGAGTTTATTTCAAAAGAAGGGGTGTGTAGCGTGTAGTAATCTTTAGTATGACATGTACGTTGTGAAAACACTCCCTGTACTATTCTGTCATGGTTTCCACAGACATTCTCCAATTTGCAAAGAGACTGGTAATTAAAAGTTCTTCACCAACTTTAATTAAAATTAAAACACTTTATTCTTTCCAGATGCAGTTTTGCAAAAAGATATCCATCCAACAGGCATCAGGCCATCCTCATCACAGTATCATGCTTATCTGTCTCACAACTAAAGCCATGTTTATACTTCTACATTCAAGGATTTGAGTACATGTAAGGGAACGTTTGTAGGCGGTTGAACAAAATGCCTGCCATTTTACCTATGCATAACACAAGCAAGTGCTGTAAGGAGCAGTAAAACATTAAAAAAAAACTAAATGAAGCCTTGCAGTTCACTTCAGAGTGAATGGTGAATAAGCATATCAGTGCTACTTACTTCCATATTTTAAATCACTGTGACACTGTACTATTAGTTTAGGTTATCTAAGCTTTGGAGAAGACAAAGCGAATTAGCCGGATAGTTTAGCTAGCATGAAAAAAAACACTACTTTTTATTTACATATAAAAAAATCCAAAATCTCAGTGACCTCCCATTCCATTATCATTATATAAAATCTACACAAATACACAAACATGCTTCAACACAGACATGGAAACCAGCCTCAACACGTGCCATATTAAAAGTGTAAATGATTCTGTGCTATGAAACTAATTTCCTCCACGCGGGTACTAAAGAAGACACTGCTTGACATATCTAATAATCAGATTGTCTAAACAGTTTAGCTTACAGTTTTCATTAAGCTTTAATTACAACTGCAAGGTTTAAAATCTAACACATTCTCTCTCTACAAAGCAATATGGTAGTTTAACTATAGTAAAATATTAGGGGTGTCACAATACACAAAATGTGATGCAATATATTAATTGTAAACTGTATTTACACTGGCATAGTTGAATAAGTAAGTACATGTATGTGACAAGTAGGGGTGCGAATCTCTCAATGTATGGCAATTGAATTTGATTCAAATTTTTGGGATCACGATTTGATTCAGAATCGATTTTCAAATCAGAAAACATTTTTCTATTCCAATGGTTTATAAATTTACAATAGTTTATAAAAATTATGTGGTTGACAAGATGAAACTACAATGTAAAAAATAGAACAATTACAGTTCTTTACTGTATCAAATCTTTTTGCATCATTTTATATTTTTACCAGAAATAAGATACCATAGTGCATTAATCATTAACTGAAAATAAAAAACATACTTTAAATTCATAGTGCATTACTGCATTTATATTTTGTATAATTTTATCTAAATAAAGTCCATGCTAGCAGACTCCATTCAGACAACGAAGCTGGCTAACTAGGCTTGCTGTAAGGTGGCCTAGACGGCCTTGTTCTATGGTGGCCGAGTAGTTACGTAATGCAATATACAATATGCTCATGAGCAGGTGTGGTAAAAATAAAACTAAAAAACGATTTTCACCATTTTGAAACGATTCAGAATCACCAGGACTAGGACTCGCAATCCTTTAAAGAAACGATTTTTTCAGCATCCTTAGTGACAAACTGTGAACCTCAAACTGGATGTTGTTTCCATCTTCAAATGCAAATCCTGCATATTCAAAAGAGGGAAGGAAAAAGAGACAGACTACACTGTTCCTGGCTTGTTCGTACTCACCCACCTTCCCCCCAAAAAATTAACACAGCCCAGCCCACATTTGGCAACCTCACACAATATTACCATAGACCTAGGCTGCATCCGAAATGGCATACTCCCATACTGGTTAGTATGCAAATCTAGTATGCGACACGATGTAGTGCGTCCGAATACCTAGTATGTAACCGGTAGTATGCGAAAGGTTCCCGGATGTCCTACTAGGTTGGGACAAATTTTCTAGTATGCTTCGCCAGAACACTATCCGTGCCTGACATATCCCATAATTCACTGCGAGCGAACCGAGAGCCTGTTTTATCTGTAAACGACACAGAGTGAGTTTATGATGTAGGCTGAGCTGAGGTTACATTTTTTATGACATTTTTAATTACAAATACAATTTAAGTTAATTCAAATTTTGAAAGTAAAAAAATTTACTTCTTGTATAAAAAAATAAGTTCCACTAATTGGAAAAAAGTTACTAAAATTATTATTGTTAAACTAAACAACGTGGCCAAAACCAAAAACAAACTTTAAAGCAGACTAAAATGTTTTTAAGTAATAATATTATTTTAAAAGAAAATTAATTAAAACAGAAAACAGTAAATTATCACTCTAGCCAGTGACAGACAACACTAACCCAGAGCACACATGGCAACAAATGGCTGTAAATCAAAAACATCGGTAAATTAGCACAGAACCAGACCATGTAAAAAAGCCATATTTAAGGCAGAACATAATAATAATTAATAACATGATTGATTTTTTTCTATATGCTCGCACAAACTGTACTGTCACTTTAAGTTAGAATGTAACAAATAATCAGGGAATATATGGTGTTCAGTTTTCCAGGATTGTTTATGTCCATTGTTTTAATGGTATACACCTATTTCTGGACCAGCTATAGACGAATGCAAAAAATAAAACCAAAAAATTGCAAGCAGCAAATTTGAACATAAGGTGAAATCCCACAAAAACCCACACTGCCTCAAACTTTTAAACACCACCTTTAAAATACATCTTTCAGGCAAACCCACATCTCAGTAGGAGTATAGGTTGTAGTGGTATTTTTTTTTTGCCTGAATGTGATACATTTTCAGAAAGCGGTTATAAATCAGGTTTTCCTTTCTTTGCTTTTATTTTCTTTTGCTGCATTCAAGGTTCTAACTTGTAATATCCAACTAGTAACTAGGACAAACCGGGGGAAAAAAAACCCTTAACACAGAATTATTACTTATGAACAAGATGGTCTCCTCAACTTCAAGTTCAGCAAATGACTGTCAAATTACCTGTAAATATATCAACAGTAAAAAAGGTAACACTTTGTTTACTGTAAGGCTTTTCGTAACATTGGTATAACGGTATACATAATACCATAATGGCCTTAGAGCATTCAACATACATGTGTATTTGTATGTTTACTTTACAAACATAGATTCATGGATTTGGGGAGGAGAATATACATCAGAGCTGCTTTACGTGTGATGTTTAAGATTTAAATTCTGTAATAAAGTCAGTTACTGCATGGTTACATATAACATATTTGACTAATGAAATCTGAGGTCTAAATTATGTCATTTTCAACAAATTTCTGAAGTGAATAATATTGACATTCAGTGTTAAAAACAAGCTAATGATGTAAATGTATTATTTAGTATGTAAAAGAAAATTGGATATTGGGTTTCTTTTCCTGGGTTTTATGCATGTCATACTGTTTATGTTATTGTACAACAGACTTATTTACAGAGAACAATCATCTAGTCCGATGCTATCTCGGACCACTACCTTATCGCATTTAAAATACATATTAAGCAAAATATATACTCTTTACGTCACTACAGCCTCAAACGTACATTTACATTGAATACTACAGATAGTTTTATTGGTAAACTCCCAGATCTATCAGCTTTGATTGGTTTGCCGTCCGACCCAACTGAGCTCGATCAGGCAACTGAATGCTTA
>JAOVVF010000036.1:22005596-22023836 GCA_028565595.1 Duopalatinus emarginatus | reverse complement strand
TATGTATGTATGTACAGAGCACAGCTCTGACTCATTTTTATCTGGACACCACAAGACCTTTAAAGATGTTCTGTGGTATCTGACACCAAGATATTGGCAGCAGATCCATTGTGGATCTTCTCTGGGCTTGGACCAGACAAGTTAGCCTTGCACACATAAGTGAGCCTTGGGTGTCCATGACACTGTTGCCAGTTCACCAGTTGTCTTTCCTTGGTCTAATTTTTGTAGGCACTAACCACTGTATACCAGGAACACAGTACAAGATCTGCCATTTTGGAGATGCTCTCATGACTCAGTCATCAGGACATCACAATTTAGCCCCTTGCACTTGGCTGATTGGTGTATCTCCAACAGACGTTAATCCAACAGACGTTCATTTCCCTAAAGTTCTGTCACAACTCCATGTTTTAAATTCCATTTAAATACCAATAATCTCTCGAGTGATTAAAGTTTTTTTTAATTCTGCTATTTAACAGCCAAGCTGATAGATCCAGATATTTCCAGATCCAGATATTCACTCACCTTTGAGTTGAACAATCACTGGAATTCAATATATTAAGTTTCTGCAAACAACGGCAAAAGTGCACAAGTGTATAAGTGCAGACAGTGTGTCTATGATCTACAGAAAAAGAAAGGGGAAAAGGGGATTATGAAGTGGATAATGTCTGTACATTAGAAATGAATGCACACCACAGTGACCTTTTTACCCACGCAAAAAGGGCTGAGAAAAAGAACCACACAAAATGAGCTATTGTATGCTAGACGACTTACATTATCCACTCTCAACTTCGTTTTATGAGGCCGCTCTTAAAATGCACTATATAGTAGACTATAACATAAGTGTCATACCTACTTCTGCTTTCATTTAGTTTGTGGTAGTTTATTATTAAACTCATCTTTCCACATCCAAATATACAGATATGGAAAAAAGAAAGTTCTTTAATTCTGTTTTTAATTATGAGGGTGTACATAATATTTGTGTGGCCCTTACCAACTTCTATAATGACCAACTAATCTCAGTTGACAACAAAAAACACAAGATTGCAGTATATAGTAATTCTCTCCCTAACATTCTAAAATCCAGTGGGAAAAAATAAGTTCATCCTATAATTCAATTATGTAGTAATGTTGAACCAACAATATGAAGGAAACTTTTCTGTAGGAGTTTATCAGTTTATCAGGATTTCACATCTGCTCCTAAAACTGATAAGCATCTATTTAGTGTTAAACTGATGTATAGGAACTATATTATAGAGTTATGAATAAACATGGTACCTCAACCCACAAGATAAATACTTGATAATGTTTATTCTCAAGTGCACATTTAAAAAAAAAAAAGTATTTTCCCCACAAAAAGTCCCAATTTTACTGACACTCAGTGGCTCAGAGTGTAAGATTGATGGCTTCGTGAATTCTGCTAAATGTGAGAATATATTTCAGGTTTAGGCTTGGCTAGAGATACTGTAACAAAATGATAATGTAGTGGTTTTTCTGACTCAACTCCAAGTTAACATGGTTCATTCGATTATGTATGCATGAAAACTGGTTATCTGATATTATGTTTCTTAACTGAAGACAGGCCTATGTGCATGAAAAATATTCACACCTGACAGTTGAGTGACAGGGAGAAGGCAGAGAGTGGTTAAAGTCTAAAGGGTGTAATCTATAAGAACATGATAATGATGGTGGATGCTGGTTTATGAAAAGGTGTTCGTCTTATGAGGGTATATAAACTGTATGACCGTGAACATAATTTGGATTTATCTGCAGACTTCTCAGAATGAGGTGGCATTGGTGGACTAGTGGTAAGGGAACTGGTCTCTTGACTGAAAGGTCCTGGGTTTGATCCCCACACAGAGCAAGACATGACTGAGGTGCCCTTGAGCAAGGCATCTAACTCCCCCAACTGCTCCAATGGGTGCCATGGTTTGTGGCTTCCCCCTCTCTGGACAAGTGTGTTCACTAGTGTGTGTGTTTCACTGCATGGATGGGGTAAATACAAAGGTCACATTCATCTGTGTGTTTGCAAAATAGACAAATAGTTCTCTTAGACTATAAACTCTTATTTGAAGAAAGGACAATTGCCTCTTTCAACTTCCATTTATTTTGACTTCATTTCATTTTGGTTTATTGATTAGTTCATGTTTATTTAAGTATAATTTCTACCACAATAACTTAGATCCACACTGTATTTAATATAGTCAGACTGTAGAAGATAAATGAAAATGAGCAGACTCTTAGTGAGCATTATATCTTCTTGGAATTCTAGCTGTGCATCTCTGTGGGAGTCCATAAAAACAGTACCTGGCTAAATCAGCAACCTGCCAGATCATGCCAGCTGTGAGGATCCGCAGTGCGAGCGAGGAGGAAGAGGATGGTGGAGAGGTGAGGAGAGATGGAGGAATGCAGTAAAAGAGTAATCAAACATGCCAGCCATCTCCCAGATCAATCAGGCAGTGTTAGAATTCATGAAAGTGGTGTGAATATTAAAGCTCTGGATTGGTGTGTGTGTGTATGTGTGTGTGTATGTGTGTGTGTGTGTGTGTAAAAGATGCTGCATATTCACACTTTTCTCCTTATGGACAACGTTAATCTGCCTACTGCAGTAAAACAGTTGGAATCCCAGACAAAATGGGACCGGGATCACTATAAAGTTTCTTCATTTTGCCTCATCCTTCCTGAAGAGTTGCCATATGGTAGAAAGCCTCGGGTGATTATTAAATGGTTATTTTTTCATAACCTGACTGTTCTATTTTTGTAGCAGAATATAGAAGTGACTCTATATGCTAGAACAGTGATTTTTCAAAAAGGGGTTTATAAAACATAACCAAGGTTTATGCTTGCCTATTTCCTGCTCAGTTTGATTGAATCTGTCTGTTCTGAAATAACTGTAACTCAAATGTAGCACTAATATTTAAATAGGATTATATCCAAACAGGTTTTGAATTAAAAACTGACCAGTTAAGGGTGTGTGGTGAAATGGTTATGCTCTCACTTCTATACCACTCTAAGGAACCTACATTGCAGCATGAAGGTGTAGTAGGTGGCATTACCCTCCTCACAGTGAATCCAGTTCCTGGGTTCAATCCTGAGCTTGTGTTACTGTCTATGTGGTTTCCTGTGTTCTTCAGGTTTCCTTTGACTGTCCAACAACATGTAAGGTGCACTGGCCAGTCTAAACCGCCCCAAGGTTATAGGAATGAATGTGTGTATATGTGTTTGCATGGTGGTCTGCACCTGACGTTGCACCAATGGTGACTTCTCCTGTCTTCAGCCCAGTATTACTGGGATATGCTCCAGACAAACCATGACCCTGACCAGAATAAAGAGCTTACTAAGAATAAACAAATGAGTACTTAGCATTCGCATCTATAATAATAAAAAATATTTTAAAAATCAAACCCACACGTTTTCAGCCAGACTTTCAATCTTACCCATGGCATCTTTTCAAGGATTAACAATTCATTTGTTGCAGTTTTTAGCTTTTACACAAAGTTTCAAGAGGCACAGCTCAGACTTGGTTGGAAGCCAATTAATGTGAAAATAATTACTGTTAATCATGCAGCCACGTCTCCATGTGTGCATATATGTGGGTTCTTACTCTGTGGTGATCTCCATCCTGCTAACTGTCTATGTTTATGAAAGCAGCTGGGATGCATGAAATATTCATGTAGGCAAAAGGAAAAAAGGTATAAGCATTGGAGACAGGAATGCAATATTTCATAGCATTAGCACAAAGCTCAGAGTTCAGATCACTGTAATCTCGCACATTCAGTAAAACAGTAATACATTTTACAGAGAATGCGCTTACATACCAACAGCATCAGAGTGAAGTGCATAAACAGGGCATCTGCTGCTGTTACATGGTGTGTGTGATATATTTACACACAACGTCGAGCAGAAATTCATCAGTCAGTACGTTTTATTTATTATCACTTCATAGTATGAAATTTCATATTCAAGTAAAGAAAAAACTAAAGCGATATATGCTTGGAAAATGTTCTAATTAAATTCACCTCGCCTCTCTGATAGTCTCTGAAACCTCCATTTGAAATAATAATAATAATAAAAAAAAGTAGCAGGCATTGGACAAGCGGTATCAGGCTTTCTGGTTGATGGCATCCATGTGGAAAATCCCTTTAATCCCAGAGTTTCTACATAAAACATCCCATCTGATGGACAGTAATATGATATAGGATCCAACTTCAAAGGGACGAGGACAGACTTATAATGAACCCATGCACTATGTGACACCTCTCTTTATCTTTAAAGGACTGGCACCACTGCAAATTCATAAGAACTCACACGAGCCAAGTAGCAGAAAAACTAATGAGTATAAGGTAAGAGTGAATGAGCAGGTCAGTGCTCACTATGAACCTTAGGAGAGGAAAAGAAAGAACAAAGAGAAACCACAAAATAGATAGATAGATAGATAGATAGATAGATAGATAGATAGATAGATAGATAGATAGATAGATAGATAAACAAAAAAAACTAAATTAACAAACAAAGTAATTATTAAGTAATTAATTAATTAGATTGAAAATTGGGATAAAATTAAATAATAAATTGTTTATCATACATCATACATTTGTCACATTATTGGAGATCACTGAAACATCTGTTTTAATTCTGAGGAGATAGTGACGTGTATATTTGAGGTACAATAGTTCTTACATTCACATGTCATTGACGGATCATCAAGCACCAGGTTACATTACAACAAAAGTCCAAAAATCCACAGATTCGGGTTCCTCATAATTACAATAATCCAAATCTGTTAATTTTTCATTAATCTCATTGATTGTTTTTGTGGACAATTACTTGTACTATTACAGTAAAACAGGACAGAACACTCTTACTGACTCTAATAGCAGCATAAGAACATCATTAGTATTAAAATGGCAACAAAAATAGAAAATGAAGGCAAAACAAATAGAAGAAAAAAAAGAGGAATATCATCTGAACAGCTTTAAAAGTTGACCTATGTGATCATTATTCACAAATATTCAATATGGAATGTAAATAGATGTCACTGATTATTTGACATACAGTATTTTCTCAAACGGTCTCATAAGTAAATTATATTTTCTTTTTATAGTAGACATCTTTTTAATTATACATTGTTGTGAATGTTATATACAAAGATTTCTACAAATGGATATAAGAGATTTTTAATAAAAATGTAATATTTTATTTATAAACGTTTTTTCGGAAATCATAATAGCACTACTTATATTGCAGTGGATAAGAAAAAGAAATCCTGGTGAGTATATGGTGTCAAACAAAACCACTTGGTTGTATAGAGCTGTTATTATGAAGCATGCTTGCAAATGTATGCAGTTCTCACTGTTTGCTTTAGTTCTGTTTGAACGTAAAATGAGACACGACAAATGTGAAAATGTGAAAATGTGAAATAATATTTGTTGCTGTCAAAACATCATGCTGTGCCGCTCTACTTTATATTCTCTTTTTTATTTTGTGCTATAACTCATTTAGTGCTTTATAGAAAAAATGTTTTGGGGAAAAAAAATCTAAGTACACAATGTCTTTGTACATTTGAGCTTATTGCATGTGCTATTCTTATTAGATATTCCTTTTTGTTCATGAAAGTGCCATGAATTGTAATGGGCACAGTACATGTGGGTCTGTCTGCTTAAAAGCATGCCTTTTTACAAAACAGAGACAGCAAGAGAGAGAAAGAATTATCATTTACAAGGTGTTACCGTTGATAAATCACACATCGCACACATAAGTTCACTGGTAATTCATTACATGCCACTGTGTGTCCCTTGCAGCAGAAAGTCTTGGCTTATATCCACAGGTAGAGGAACAGTAAATACAAGCAAGTAGGGAGAAAGATGCCTTGGCCTGGGTTTAAATAACTGGCCTTTCCTTTCAGAGACTCTTGATTGGTCTCGTCTGGGTTTTGGGCTCCCGTATCTGCTGCTGATTGGCTGCGACTAGAGCACATGTCGTACAGGTTACCTGCAAACTGCATCTTTTTTGACTCTTGTCTCAGGGACTCCCACACAGCAGCAGCTTCGTCAGGGCAGCCAGTCATGGCCGAGTTTGCGCAGTCATGAAAATTGTCCCATGATCTGCAACAGGTACAATTCAGAAATGGTTAGCTGTAAATAGTCAACAGAAGTATTTACTACAAATGGCCTGTAACGTACACCAAGTTTCACAGAACAGAGGCACATTCAGGATTTATTATTTAATCTACATTCCACAGCTAACTAAGATTGTCATCTCAGTAACATTGTCATAAGAGCTTTATGACAATTCTATTGCAAATAACACAACAGAGGAGAAATTTTCTCTTATAAAACCAGCTGCGTCCAAAATGGCATAGTTGGCTCACATAGTAAAACTGTAGGTTCTTTAAATATGCTAGTTACATTTTAAAAAATTAGATAAAATAGTTTTGTCATTGTCCACAAAACTAGTCATAGCATTACTTGGGGTTATATATAATCATAATAATATATTTTATTATAATATAATATATTTCATTTTTCTGGTTGTAAGCAGCTGAATCGGCCTTAACTTTTAATGTCTTCGCAGCTCCAGTTAAATTATGGAATAGATTATCAGACCACAGTGTGGTGTCTTCACATACAAAATGCCATTAAAAATGTCTCGCTATAGAGTATGTCATCCAGGGACTTTACACGTACTGTGAATACTGTGTATTTGGGCACACCACTGGTTCTCACGTATAGTTCAGTATGGAAGTCCTTAATTTTCTTCTTCTGCAGTGAACTGCTTAATAATTTACAGACTGCCATCTTCATATTCCTATGCTTAGAATCGAATTGTCAGCAGAAATAGGACAAATGACCAATCCTGATTCGCATCATGTTATATTACAATAAACGGAATTTATGGCATGTTTATAAAACATGTATGTTATATACAGGTGGATGTTTTAATGGTGGGGGTAGAGATGCTATCTAGCACATGGCTCCAATGTCACATAGGTGTTTTACTGGGCTGAGGTCTGATAAATGTGAAAGCCTTGGCATATACATCATAGGATCATAGTAATAGTCCGTAGCATTTTATATCATCAAACCATTCAGTGATCTCTCATGGGCTCTGTGGATGTGTGTGGAGTTCTCCAGGAAGTTACCATTCCCATCAGTTTAGAAATGTTTCATTATAGGATTAAAAGTGAGCAATCAGAAGTAAATTGTACTGATTTGCAGTGACACTTCATTCTAAGGAGAGACAAATCTGGCAAGCAAAATAAAGAAAAAAGCACCAAAGCATAACAGAGCCACTGGGTTTTGCTTTAAATTGTTCCCCCTCTGTATATAGCTGAAATCCACCCTCTAGCTATTCCACTGCCACAGAATATATCAGATTGGTTAATCCTGGAATGTGAATATGTTGTAGTGGAGTCAGGAAGTCTCAGGAATGTCACGTTGTTTTTATTTGTTTATTTGAAGTGATCAGAATGATAGCTCACATAGTCATATGTTTGTGTTTACAATTTTTTTTTACCTAAAGCATTTCTGTATACAAATGAGACCTGAAGAGTCAGTGAAAGTGAAATGCTGCTGTTAACCAAATATACAGGTCTTCTCTGAATGTCAACTGTTAAATGGACTTTGTGGCATTATTGGCTCAACATTCTTTCCCTCCAGAGTTGCTGCACTTCACCAAGTTAGAAGAGTAAATTAAAATTATTACATTACTATTTAAAGAGTAAAAGCAGATTGATGGACCAAAAACAGGCTAAAAATATCTCATCAAAATATCCTTGAAAATAGGGCTTGCAGAACAACAGCTACAGTGATGATACTGATGCTGAACCCTGGATCCCTGGGGCATCTCTGCGGTGAAAGGTAAGGATAATTTCACTCCCATGGAAAACATCAGTCTCAAAAAAGGAAGACCCAAGTTCTTTGCTAACTAGAGTTTCTGTGCTAACTGCTGAATAACAGGGACTGAGCTTCATTAATAACTGGGACATCTTCTGGGAAATGACAGCTTTTTACTGCAGAGATGGCTGACTGCCAAGTCTCAAAAGCTCACTGATTTTAGTTTGAGAACGTATAAGTGAAGTATAACTTCAAATACTAGTGTGGTAAACATCAGTACAAAAAAAGGCAGTAATTCAAGCATTAGTTACATCTCATATCTATTATTCACATCTAGATGATTAAAGAGTAATGCTTTCAGGATAATATAAAACCAATATTACTTACAACAGAACATATATATATATATAAGACAAAGCAAAACCTCTTTCACCTCCTTACCATAATTTCACTGGTTTCATTTTTAATACTCCTTTTTTGCAAGCGGTCCAGATATTTATAGTATTTAGCAAGTAACTATTTCAGTGACCAAGTATAAATGTAGTGCCTATAATATTGAACAGACAGGTCCAGTGATCCATTACAGACATTATGGAATGTAGCATAAAAATAATTGATATTTATTTTATGAGTATCATTGTAATAGTTATCAATGTAAGTTATGTATTTCTTATTGGTTGGCTGGCTAGAAGCAAAATCAATTTGAAACTGATTCGCAACCAATTTTGACACTTACCTAATAAAAATATGTACTCTAATCACTAGTGTATGTCATGGCTGATTTTAAGATTTATGGTTTTATGACAGTCCATTTTCTATTTGTTAACTCTGACTAAAAGAAAATCAATATTTATGGGACGAAGCCTTTAGACTATAATTTGTAAATAGTATAACAGATAGTGACTGTATCTTCACTGTAGCTAAACTACCTTAGCCATCTAATTTGTAGGATATTCTTAACAAAATTTCTACTTCTTCCAGGTTTATACAGGGAAAAAAGTGCAGGTTAAAAATGGAAAAAACTTTCTGGTACAAATGATCCAAGGCAAACAAAAAAAAAGTTGCATAGACATACACAATATACAGACAAATGGTCAGGCGAGGTATAAACATTATATCAAAGGCAACAGCAAAACTCAAGATGTATATACAAACAGGCATACATTATCAATATCTCACAGAAACAAAAGCTTGGTAACTCTATGCAAAACATGCTACACAAATACTTTGCACTGGTGTGAAGGAAATACATGATATGTTGTTAAAGTTATGCATGCTAATCAGTACTTAGGTAGACTTGTGCGCTGGGAAAAGGAATAAATGGTGGCCATGTTTGGAGAAGTGGTGGTGTGTTGTGGGAAGTGGAGTTCATCTGAAATTTGCTTTCCTAACTTAGTGGTGTTCCCCATTTGTATATTTATCAAAAACGTTTTGAAATTCTGAGTTTTTTAAAATTTGGAAAATGCAGAAAGTAACACAGGGCTAGTGTAATTCTGCTAGTTTTAATAGAACTCATAGACCTACAAAAATCTAGTAAATTCAAGTGGACTGGTTCAATCTTTTTCAGTTAGTCATAAACAGCTAAAAGTATACATACACCAATTCACAGAAAAACAACAAAATGTAAAATTATGAATATTGCGTACAGTTATATTATTACGTTATTATGGTGTACTGTTATATATAGTATATATACATTGAAAACTATATATAACTGTGCATGAAAATAATGAATATATTATTTGAATAATTATCCATACCCAACGCACAGGGGAAAATGTAACACAGAGCAGCAGTTCAAAAATAGTTCAGTTCCACAGGATGACAACTGGCCTGGCAACAGAGGACGTAACTAAAACAACCTACTTCTGACTTTAGTTTGCTTTAGTATGACACAAATATACTACTTACAGTACCAGTACAGTAATTAAAGATAAAATCAAACTCAACACAGAGGTAAGCATGTATTTTACTTGTTTCACACTGTACTCATTACAATTTTATGTCACACCCAGACTATCCTCAAATCACCAAGTTCAGCAAATGTTTTGTCAATGTTTTACCATTTCTAAATATATGTTACTGAAAAATATATCACTGATGTTTTGTATCATACAGACACCCGTAATCTTGTACAAACTACTACACATTGCATAATATATTCTACATACATTCATGTCCATTTGAACATTGACAATGTTCCAGTTATTTTAGCTGTTTACCACAGTGTTTTGGAGTTGAAACTGAATATTTAATCTGAGCTCAAAATGCAAACTTTCATTATGTCACTTGCAATATAAACAGCTGATCAAAGGTCTATAGATGATTTCAAATGCTGCATTTGCATTTAGAATGTTGCTGTTAACTTTCAACAAGAAGTCCAAAGAGCTGTCACTGCCAGTAAAGTAGGCCATCATTAGACTGAAAAAATCCAAACACACCCATCAGACAGATAGCAAAAACATTACATGTGGACAGAACAACTATTTGACTCACACTGGTGAGTCTAGGAACACCAAAATGGCCCAGAGGATTCCAGAAAACAACTAGAGTGAGTGACGGAAGAATTCTTCCCCAGAAGAAAACCCTTTCACAAAAGTCGGCCGATTAAGAAGTAGGTGTAGGTGTATCTGTGTCAAAGACAACAACCAGAAGAGAAGCCTTCACCAAAGTAAATACAGCAGGATAAATTCTGTATGTGCTATATTATCTGCTCTGAGTCAGCCAAATGCTTCACAACTCATTAGAAGGAGCTTCACAGTGCAGATGGACAATAAACCGAATCACATTTTGAAAAGAAGATATTTTTAAGGCAAAGAAATGGAATGTTCTGCAATAGCCAAGTCATTCACCTGATCTGAATCCAATTGAGCATTGATTTCACTTGCTTAGGGCAAAGCTAAAGGCAAAATACCCCAAGAACAAGCAGGATCTGTAGACAGCTGCAGTTAAGCCTTGGCAGAACATCACCAGGAGTAAAAAACAGTGATGGGTAATGTTTACGGGTTGCAGACTTCAGGCAGACATTAAAAAAAAATTAATTCTTACATTCATTATAAGCTATATATTATTTCAACTCCAATATACTGTGGTAGAATATCAAAATTGCATTTTATTCTGAACCCTGATTAGGATGAGGCAGTTTTCAATGTGGTACCACTAAAAATATTTAGTAATTTTATAGACAACGCATAAATAGTGATAATACTTGTATCACCCTATTTATGTCTAAAGTATTTTCGGACTAACTGACAACATTTAGGGTAAATAGCTCAGTTTTGACTACCCGAGTTCAAATACAACCTTGTTCATATGGGCATTGCGTTGTGCACAGGAGCACTGTCATGAAATTCCAGTCAAAGACATCCTATACAGTTGTGTGATTTTAACTTAGTGGCAACAAGATGTGTTGGGAAAGGCAACACATATGAGTGTGATAGTGACTGGGACTGGAGGCCTTGATATCACACACCATACCCTTGACAACCCGTTCAGGGAATGTCGCCGAGACCAGGTCCTGCCCCAGATATCCCTGGAGGCTCCTGGATCCCCCTGGAAGCCCACCACCCCAGCCCCACCAGTCATGCCACCTGCCTTTTTCCTGGGCCTCTTATGCTTCCCACCAAGTCACTGGACCCTGCAGAGTTGACCCAAGTTCCTGCCGAGTATTGGGATCTAAAGGAGGTTTCCAGTAAAAGTAGGGCTGCGTCCCTTCCCCCACATAGGCACTACGACTGCACCATTGACCTGCATCCAGGCACTGCCCCCCCTCAGGGGCGTATCTTCTCACTTTCTCTACCAGAGCACCAGGCCATGGATGACTACATTAGGGACGCCCTGGCCTCGGGGTTTATTCGGCCGTCCACTTCACCAGCAGGCGCGGAATTCTTTTTTGTCAACTAGAAGGATGGAGGACTGCGCCCCTGCATTGACTACCAGGGGCTGAATAAGATAACCATTCGGAATTGGCTCGTCCCAAGGTCAATAAATGAAGTCCAACAATTCCCTGACCCCTTGCAGCCCTTTTTTCGTGGAAGTGAACGCTTCTGAGATTGGTGTTGGGGCAGTTCTGTCTCAACAGGCTAATGGCAGACTGCACCCATGCGCCTACCTCTCACACCACCTCACCCCCCTGAGTCCTGGTACGATGTCAGGGATCGAGAACTGCTGGCCGTCAAAATGGCGCTGGAGGAGTAGAGACACTGGCTGAAGGGGGCCCAGCACCCATTTTTGGTCTGGACCAACCACAAGAACCTGGAGTACCTCCAGCTAGCCAAACGTCTGAACCCTTATCAGGCACAGTGGGCCCTGTTCTTCAGCCGGTTTGACTTCACCCTGTCTTATCACCCTGGGTCTAAGAATAAGAAACCGGATGCGCTGTCCAGGCAATTCTCTGCGGGTAGCAAGAGCGAGTTCAGTATGGTGATCCTGGCGCCCTGTGCAGTCGTCACCTCATGTCTCTGCCCCCAAGGAACCCCCGCCTCCCCAAGATCATCAACGGTGGGCCTGCCTTCACCGTCTGCTGTCTGCTGGATTCCCGCCGGGTGTGGGGTGGCCTGCAGTACCTGGCAGACTGGGAGGGTTACGGGCCCAAGGAAGGCTCCTGGGTCCAGGCTCGAGACATTATTGATAAGAACCTGTGCAGGGAGTTCTAGCACAACCATCCCCACGGCCCAGGGAACGTCCAGAGACTTTCTTAGGGAGGGGGTCCTGTGAAGACTTAAGACTGTTGTGAGCCCTAGTGGCCGCTATTGTGCCTCTACGCCCTCTGGTGTCACATGGCCTTTGTTTTCATGGACTGAGGCCCTGCCTCTTACCCTTGCACTCATTTTCCTAATGCTCCACCTGGACGTAATTAGCATTGTCATGTGATCTTCTGTGTGTGTATTTATACTGGCTCAGTTGCATCTTGCTTTACTTAGTCTTTGTGTTTGTATCGGTGAGTAATATCACTTAGCTCTTCCTAGTTCTGTGCCTCACTTTATGTTTTCTGTATGCTCTCTGCTTCCATTTTGTGCTTTTTGCCTCTTTTTGCTTGGGCTGGTTTTTGGTTATTTTTTGCTGATGGGATCTGCATTACTGGCATACTCTGATTTTCTGTTTTGTTTTCTCTCCCCTATCTTCTGAGCGAGCTCTTAGGAATTACCAATAAACTTTGTGAATACTATGTATCCTCTGCACTTGAGTCTCCTCATTAGCTCACTGAGATCTGCACCTGCCTCCCCCTCCAGCGCGCCTGGGTTTGATTTTCCCCGCCCTGACACACATAGTGTGTATATATTAAACAAAAATCTCTATACAGTTCTATACTTTTCACTGGTATGTTAAAAAACAGTAAGATGTACAGAGTATTTAAAAAAATGATCATGTAGATGTTGCATAGGACTCACTTGATTTTGTGTGAAAAAACAGCATACATCACGACAGCATGCTGAAACAGGCCTTAACTGTTCCATATACAATGAATGAAACATTTTGGGATGTGCTGCTATAGGAAAATACAGTGAGAGCTGTGACTGTGAGAGTAGGACAGATAAGATGGAAATGGAAACACTGGATAAAAGTCAATGAATGAGGTGCTGTGGTTATATACGGTACTGTATATTACCTTTATGTACCTGACAATGCCTTGAGCAGTGTATAATAGATAATCCTGAGGTGTGAATCTGTTACACTGTGTGTGTGTGTGCAGGTAGAACTGGATCTTAGTGCACATAAATGTTTGTATACCCAGGGAACTCATTTCTTTGATGCATTACACTCATATCTTTTCATATGGGCTTGAGAAAACCCCTGCACTGTGTATGTGTCTTTGTCTACAGACCTGCAGATGGAGTCGATATCATGTATGTCCTCATCTTTTTGGCTGCTGACAGACAAGCTTTCCCCCAGGGCCATAAGACACTCAGCAAAGCCCTTGTAGATGGAGCCGCACCTTCTTGCAGAGGCCATAGAGCTGAAGCTTGGCACCATCACTGCAAACCCAAACAAAGACTAATATTAGGTAGGAGTTTGTACTTTTCCCCTGCTGCCTGTTTTATTGCCAGCATGACGGTGGAGTAAAATACAAGAGATGAAAGGAATATAATTTGTTTCATGGCTGTGTTCAGTAAAAAAAAAACAATACACCAAGAATATTATATCGCTACATAGTATTTACCACTATACACAGTAACAAAAGATAAAAACTGATTAAGGCATTATAATTGTTCAGTAAAAGTGAAAAAGTGAAGGTGAAGGGAGTACAGTGTTTCTTGTTGTATTAAATAAATCTCTCTCTGTATAGGAAAGTCTCTCTTGCTTCTATAAACTGATTGTGGCAACCGGAACACCCCAGATTCGTATTATTAAAAAAATAAAACAATAACAAAGGTGCCAGGTCTGTGATAAAAAAAAAAAAAAGAAATTTACACACAGTTCTCAAAGGATATTCTGAAGGATAGGAGACGAATTCAAATATGTTATGTATGAAGAGTACAAGTTGAGCTATCAGATAAAACCACATTTTTGCATGCTTCTTCCAAGCCCTGCCTGCGTTAACAGCTGTGCGTGGATGTGCATAAATCAGTTAAACGATAGGGTGCTGGCTTCCCTGAGAGACCTGCTTTGTGTCTTTTGTTCTGATTTTTTTTTCTGGATGAGGCATTACCTCATGGTGGTCAAACCGCAAAAGCAACAGCAGGCTAACTGAGGATCTTAATTGGGACCGAGAGTGAATTGCCGGCATTCCCCTCTGTCCCCGGTGGGAATGCTTTATTAATATTTGATAGATAAAGCTTTCTTCCTCTTTCCCCATCTCTCTGCTACACCTGCCCCAAGTGCTGCAAACCTATTGATTGCTGGCAATGTTTTTGCAGCAAGATTATTGGTTTCACTGATCCCCATCAACATTTAATGACAACCTGGAGAGCGAGGAAGAGAAACCAAAGCATGCATGGGACAGCAGTGCAAAGAGGAAGAAAACTACTTCAGTACTTCTGAATCTGTGAAGCACCAGGTAGAAAACAGACTGGGAAACAATGCAAGTAAAACAGACATCACAGTGTTTAAGAACCTTATCCTTCTGCCTTCAAGCTGATCAGTGGCTCTTTCAGGCTTACACGGTTTGCTTTTTTAACAAATCAGGAAAAAGAATCTCCAGGTACATTATTTTATCATTCGTGCATCCGCAGTGCATTTATCACTGCAAACTATCACAGGAACACTCAATGTATGAAGGGAATGAAACACTAGTTCATCATAGAGCAACACTGACACATACACATTTACACATAGAGTCAGCAATCCACCTACAGGCATGTTTTTGGGAGGTGAGAGGAAACCAGAGATCCTGGAGGAAATCCACAAGGGCACTCTACAAACAGTAACCTGAACTCTGCATTGATCCAGGAACTCCAGGATCTGTGAGACAATGCCTGTGCTATCCCATGTATATTCAACTCAACCAAACAGAAAGCAACAGCCAAACAAGCTAAGCATGAAAAGAGTGAACTTTGTCAGATTTTAATTACAAATCTGTATATGTGCCTGTCTATTCTGTAGAGCTCCAGACATAATTGGTACTTTCTACAGTGTCTACCTTACGGGACTAATACATTTAGTTCTGATACATTTCGTTACAAATGTATAGCTTAGATTTGTGGTGAAAATGTTAATTATAAAATAAAAATGTAAATATTTATGACATATTAATTATAATATATTAATTTTAAATGTAAATATAGTTGTTTGGTTCATATGGAACATTAGTCATATCACTATAAAATAGACAGGATCCACATCTGTCAATGCAGACTGGGTAGCTGGTCCTCTCCTATTCTACATTGATACATGATCCTTCAGTGTGATCATCTCCTCACATTGGTTTTCATATCACTGTTGTTCAGAAAAAAATGCAACTCATCCTCTCTTTTCCACCCAGACACTCATGTTTCTGCTCAGATCTCAGCATGTCTGACGGGCATTTCATCATGGATGACAGTTCATTAGCTGAAACTTAATCCCAGCAAAACTGAACTGCTGTTCATCCCTGGTAATTCATCTGTATGTCAGGATCTATGATGGCCTGGACAACTCGCACATCTTCCCTTCGTTCACTGCACTCAACCTTGGCATTACCATGGACATCAGCTGTCCTTTTCCTCTCACATTGCTAAAGTGACATGCTCACAACGATTTCTGCTGTTCAATATCCAAAGGATCCGCTCATTTCTATCTAATCAGGCCACTCACGGGCTTGTTTAGTCCGTTGACATTTTAAAACTGGATTACTGCAGCTCCCTCCTGGCAGGTCTGTCTCTGTGCTCCATTTGACCTCTGTAACTGATCCAGAATGCGGGTACACGGCTTGTTTTCAACCAGGCTCCCTCTGATCCTCTAGATCAGTCCCTCTGCTTGACTGGTCCTCATCTCTCAGGGTACAAAGAAGACGTGCCTTCTCTGTTCTGGCAACTACATAGTGGAATAAACTTTCCCAAATGTCCAAACAGCCGAGTTACTTGCAGGCTTTAGATGATGTCTAAAGACCTACTTTTTCCTGAAGCACAGTTAGCACTAAAAGTGGTGTCTGAGATATTCATGGATTGATGTGTAGAAAATGAATACACAATTTTCAGTAAACATAACTTTAATATGTGCAACCAATATACATATCTATTTTCATGTAAATCCAACATCTGATTTAGTGTACCTTAGAGTAACTGTATTTCAGGATATACCTGCTGGGTAAAAAAAAAAATAAAATAAAAAAATGAATGAATGAATGCCAGCTTTTAAAGCACAACAGTGCAAACCTTATCCCAAAAAGCACCTATTACAATGCTAGCAAGATTTGTCAGTGGTTGCTTACTGCTGCTTTTAAACATACCCCCTTCCCGCCACCCCAGGTTACTTTTAAGAATGAGTCATTTTACTGTTTTTTGGGGGGGTTTTTTACCTTTGTGAGGGGCCACATTTATCTTTCCAAGCATCTGTGTCATGTCACACACTCATTAAAACTCATGGAAACATTACGCATTCTACAAACAGCTCCTTAAATATGGGTATTTTGTTTACCTGTCACATGTCTGTTGCATATTCACAATGTAATAATAAGTATAGGTCTTTGGTTTTAAGTCTTTCATTTGTTATTAACATGACTGGCTGCACAGGTTTAGAATAGGAACATAATGATTTGTTTAACTAGCTACAGGTCACCTGGGGTCATTTTTCAGAGAATAAATTAACATATATTTAATATTTACATTTAAGGGTGGCACAGTGGTGTAGTGAGCAGCATTGTTGCCATACAGCAAAAAGGGTCTGGGTTTGATTCCCCAGCCCAGTAACAGGGTTTTTTTCTGTACAGACTTTGCAAGTTTTCCCATTGTCTATGTGAGATTTCTCCCACAGTCTGAAGACCTACAGTGAGGTGAGTTATAAAAGTTATTGCGCCTTCTGCCAGGTGACTGCTGGTATATGTTCCAGCATCTGCTAATAATAAGGAATTTATATTTAATATTTACACAGAAACTTTATTCTTTTGTTTGGCAGAAGTCATGGTCTATATCAGTATGGCCTTAATGAACAAATAAAAACTATTCAACTTTTTACATTTGGTGCCCATACTCTCTTTTCTTCTGATTGTTATTGATGTGTAATTTAGCCAGTCTGCCAAATGCAGTGCTATCACTGGATGATCATGCCTAATCGTTTTGCTGTTTCAGGTAGAAGACACAGGACCTGTTTGAATCCGGTCATTAATAAGGGTGCAAGGGTGAAGGATGGGGGTCATTTACAAGAAGACGCTAAAGAAAATGTTCAACTGGAGACGTAATGAGATTCCGGATATTTTGTCCAGGGCAATGCCAAAATCATTAAAGCCTCAGCTGAAATTTCTGCATTGTACATCATTTCCTGCCTCTTACATGCTCTGTCCAGGTACCAATCCTTACCTAAACCAAATAAAGTATTTCCAATGGGTGAAAACACATCCGACCTGAGCAATCTCTTGTTGTGTGCTGAATATGTGCAACGGCAACTCTGGACAATATCTGAACCTGATTCTCCAGACACTGTCCAGAGTTCATAGGTGAAAAACTTTAGTAGCCAGTGCAGAGAAATTGGATCCAGATTCTCGAACCCTCAATGTCAATGACATTTAAAGTTCAGATAAAAGTGCTGTATCAGTACTGGCTGGCAGAAGAGTTTGCTTCCTGTATCGACCACTCCATCCCTCGATAATAAACTGCCCAATGGTCCAGCGCAAATATCCACAGGCAAGTGAGATACAGCCAGCAGAGAACAGCGTAGGAAAAACTCTGCAATTCTCCTCTTTCAGTTCTTGCCAATCTGCATAACCGGGAGAATGGAGAAGATGGAGAGGATGGAGAAGAGGGGGAGGATGGAGAAGAGGGGGGGAAGGGAGAAG
>JAOVVF010000036.1:21961159-21973321 GCA_028565595.1 Duopalatinus emarginatus | reverse complement strand
AACCACAGTATTACACTTGTTTAACTGTGGACACGTCTGCATTTTGATGGTTAATTATTGCCTCTTACTTTGAGGAACCATTTTCTTCATCTCCTCACGCAACACTTTGTCCAGGCGATTTGAGACAGTGGTGCCCAAAGTATGAGCGAGCTGCTGTGCCATGTGCTCCTGAAGCTGCTGGTTACGTGTGTGCGTCTCTGCTAATGCCCGCTCCATTGCTCTTTCTGACACACAGTAGCCAGTCAAGGTCCAAACACCAATCAGTGCAGAAAAGCAATGAGGCCTTAACTGGTGTCATAAAAAATTTACTTTCAGGAATCTCATTGCAAGAACGCCTGAACCTTTATATTAATTCAGACCAAACGGAATCTTATTTTTAAAAACTGTAGTTGGACCCATGTAGTAGACATTGATGAGAAAGAAATATTTGCATGAACTAGCCCAAGACTAATGACATCTGACACCTTAGACTTTAATTAAATTAAAATTAGATTTTAGAACTTTGGCTTTATTTGTAAACTGGACATGAGCTTTGAGTGATTTTATTTCTTAAAAAGACATTACTCAGGCCACACAACAAATGGAAAAGACGAGTTGATGTGAGAGGAGTTTGCAGAACCATAAACCATTTTCACACTATCAATAAGATAATTGATAAATCAATAATTTTATCCATATGCCAGTGCTTGTTAATCCTTTGTATTAAACTGCTTCCCTTCTAATTTGTTTAAAGCGTGACTGAAGTAAAAAATAACAAACTGAAAGTTTAAGTGTACCTGAACATGTTTTTGGTGTGATAGGAGCATATTCAAGCACATAACTCAGTGTGACGAGACATTGATTCCCAATTCTATCACTAAATATTGACTAGAATTATTTATAAAACACTAGTTTTTCTTACAGCTCTACAGAAAACCCAAATAAAGAACATACAATAGATAACTGCAAAAGACTGGACAAGATTAAAGAATATGGTTGCACAAATTGTCTTATTTTACTTGCTTTTTATTTACTTCGTAATACAAAACCTATTGCATTAGCCTCCTGGATTTGGATTTAGAGAATAGAAAAGGCTTTCAAACTACCTGGTAAATGTTTTAAGGCTGTGCTTTTGAAAGCTGTGAACAAGGGCAACTTTACGAAAATAGCCCAGTGTGCACAAACGTCTTCATTTTTACCTTTGTGAATATTTTATTGACTGCTGTGTACTGGTCTGTACTGTGGCTAAACGTGTTGAATTCTTGCTAGTCTTTCTAAAGCTTTGTTGTTCATTACAGCAAATAGTGCTGACACTGCAAGGCAAGAACAACAAAGGCTGCTATATTATGAATAATGGAAAGTTAAGTGCAATGTTGTCTATTATTTTGTGAAAAATTGTTACAGCAGCCATTCAATAACTAATTTCTATGCTCTTTGGAATTCATCTGTATTTAAAAAAAAGCATTTGTAATCTAACGTTTGTTTTACTGACGCTATTTGGGAGACTATTAGTACTTAAAGCTTGGTGATTTATTTGCCGCCTGAGCTTTTTTGTTATGTTGTGGGGAGTTATTATGGTCTATTCTGTTGGTTTATGAAATGAAAGCACACCATCTGTGATGTATGCTCTTCGCCACCTCTGGACCGATGTCTGCTATTCCAAAATTGTGAGGATGTGGACCGTGCGTATGCAAATACTATGTTTAATTTGCTCAGACACAGTGGACTGAACCCAGTGACTGTGTGTACGCAGGGGCCAGTCATGACATACTGTATCCTGCAGCTGGAAAATTATATATTGCTTAACGTCAATTTTGTTAGCTAATGGAGTCATAACCTCACTCATTTCACTCACAGAGCCAAAACTTAATCACAGCTGTGCACATATCCAGCACAGTGGCAAGTGTGAGATTGCTTAAGTAGCATCACATCAGTTGTTGTTTCCATCAGAATCAAATCTTCAGAACAGTGATCAACAAAAATGAGGGGTGGAAACTGTCTCTCCCATCTCAACTTACAGTGACAATAGCTAATTATGGCTGTCTGCAAGCTCATTGCATACAGGAGTGAGATGGAGCACTTTCCTGTTATAGTGCCCCTTGACAGTGCATAATGCAGTTGGCTGGTGTCATATGACGTCTTTTTTACTTTAATATGTTTCTATTCAATCTGAATTTCCATTTAGCTTAGTTTTACCAGTGGTTTCATTCGTTTAAGTTAATTTTATTTTATTATAGTTTTTTTTAGATAAGAACAAAAATGGTCAAGGATTTTTTTACAACACAGATGCTGCTGCCTTTGCTTGTACCGTTTCCGCAATTAAATTGGAAGTTGTCCCATACAGGACTCACACAAATCCTTCCTGACAAATTTGACTACTTAACTTGATAATCAGGGCCTATTTCAACTCTGGGAGTGGAATTATATGATGTCTGCCTTCTTGAAATGAGAATTTTAGCAATGATAATTAGTTTAGTTTCACATTTCTATAATTTTTTCTTATTTTTGTCTAATTTTGTCTTATTTCAGTTTATGAAAATGTCTCAAAACCGTTTGCTTTCATCTTAGTTTTGCTATCTGATAATAACCCTGGTTCAAACATGCACATAATTTGATTTGTCTTCATCACTAATGTGTTCAGCAATACACCCTCCAGACAAGCTCTGTCTAGTAGAAGGATACGCCCCTGTTCCTGCTGCGTGAGAAGGACATGCTCTACGTGAGCCATTATGGAGCTCTGGACAGCATCCATGTGGCCTGGGAGCCTCTGCAGCAGCTCCTGCTGGCTCTGACGCAGCTCCTCCAGCTCCCTCTGTTGGTTCCTCAGCAGCAACAGCAGCTCCTCCTGGACCTCCATGCTCATCTAAAGTTAGAACAGAGAAACACACAAGCAGTTCGTAACAGCGAGTAATGCTAGAAGTCAGTTTAGCCATTACACGAACATAAAGCATTGCTGTAAAAAATCCCGTACTGGTCAAGCTCGCAATTAAGTGTGCAACAGTAGAAGTTATATTAGTATAAAGTTATATCAGTTATAGAATGCTATGCAAAGCCATTGCTAGTATCACGTCTATATTATTCAATGCACAGGAACAGTTATCTTACCTGATTTTCCACATGCCTGGACTGTGAAGAATCACTACCAAAGAAACAAGACGAAGTTAACACACCGAGAAGCAGCTAAACTTCCCAACTCAAAGTAATTTACGACAACCTGAAACAGTACTGCTTTCTTTATAAAGGCGTACCCCTCATCTTTCTTGCTTTTGCGCTTGAGTTTGGGCGAACCACGAGGTGAGGTCTTCCACTCCTTCACTGGTAGCCTGTGAGAGGCTCGAGATCCACAGTTTCCTGAAGATGATGCCAGACTGGCCACCTCATCATCATGGTCGCTGTCCATCAGTGCAAATGTAATGGCTTAATTCAACACATTCCATAATGGCTGTACGATTTTACATATAGATTTTAATCATGAAATGACTGGAGATGAAATATTTCAGAGTTGGGTGATTTATATTCCTTCAAGTGCAAAAAAAGAAAACATACCCAGACAGGATTTGTGATAAATAATTCTGTACAATGTTCAGGAAAGCTGTATAAAATACCTCTGCTCTGCACTGGCATCCTGGCTGTCATTCTGTGTAAGATGGTAAGTGCGTCTATGGAAGGGGGATGACATGTGCATGTCCTTCAAGTCCTCTCTAGAGCTAGAGCACATTCACATCATACATCATTATAAATAAAGTGTTTGCATGACTAAAGCGTCTCGTTATTTCATAAGCAGGCATATATCACCTCGTCATCAAAGCCCACATAGCAATGTTAAACATTAGCTTGTGCAACAGTATCAATAAAAGGTGACTGGGATCAATATTTTAGAGCCGCTCTCACCATTCTCCAAGGCCATTATCACGCAGACTGTTCCGTGTTTCGCGTGTGATATCAGGTGCTGCAGGCCAGCTGCGGCTGGGACCGGTTTCAGAGCAAGATGATGCAACCACATTAACAGAGTTTTCCTGCGACAGCGCTGTCTCCAGCAATGAAGGCGTGCTGCTGAGCCTTTGTTCGCCATCTCCAGATGCTCCTCCACTCAGTTCCAGCGGTGAAAGCAGATGCAGTGCAGAGGCTGCTGATGCCATGTCCTGAAGGCCCTGGAGGGGGTCTCGTGCCTCAGCCAATCCCCTTGACAGTGTCTCAGAGGCAATCTCAGGGATGATGTCCTGCGACATGGCTGTAGAGGCTGAGGAGATTACATCAGGGGAACGGGTTCTAGTAGGGGATGCCTGGGGCAGCAGTACAGGTTCCATGGCCTGGAGGTCCAGAGACATTGGGGGGTTCGGAGAGGGCAGCACCTGCACATAAAAGAGCGGGTGGGGAAGGGGGAGTGTAGAATGAGCGTAGGAGGCCGCTTCACACAGACGAGAGGCCTCACGCAGGAAAAAGAACGAACGAACTAGAGGATGCGAGAAGCCCTAACACGGGGCAAGGAAAGAGGGTGCCAGGTGGGTATGCCAGGCGGGGCAAGGAAAGAGGGTGCCAGGTGGGTATGTTGCCCTACTTAGATGCCAAAGTCATTGATAAAATGTATGATTTTCCGACACAATTTGTACACAAATGTGGAATAAAATTATCTCAGACTTTAAATAAACCTAAATGTTTTACATTTGTTGCCTAGTGAAAAACAGATTTTGCATCTAGACTAATATTTTAGTTTCTACAACCAGATAAAGAAATAAAAAACTAAAACTAAATAAAACTAGTCAGACATAAATGTTGTTCTACACATAAGCAGAACAAGCACAGCTCGAAACTAAACCATTTGCAAACAAGTAGGTGACATTTTTGACAATTTTGAGGCTGC
This sequence comes from Duopalatinus emarginatus, assembly GCA_028565595.1. Classification (NCBI taxonomy): domain Eukaryota; kingdom Metazoa; phylum Chordata; class Actinopteri; order Siluriformes; family Pimelodidae; genus Duopalatinus; species Duopalatinus emarginatus. Next base: position 21,968,481 of record JAOVVF010000036.1, on the reverse strand, counting down.
AGATACAACATGCCTTTAATCAGGAGAGGATAAGGATTATGGCTACACAACCTTCCACTCCCTAGAAATATATATAGTCTTATGTTTTCTAGTATCTTATGTTGACTAGTTATTTAGTTTACCAGGTACCCCCAAAATAACTGAAGCTCTTAAGTGCTCAGTGAGCTAGAGATGAAATGTTCATTTATCCACCCATGTTAAAGAACGCATAATCTCATTAAAGATGATATAAATCGAGCACATTTGTAAACTAGTGTACACCTGTTGCATTAAAACACTTATTCTGTACCAGTTCCATGTAGCATGTACGATGCTGATGTTTATGTAGTAGGTTATGGGTGGATTAAATACCTGGATATTTTCGCCAAGACCTGAAATGAGGATCGAGTTAGCTCTTGGGCTGCTAGTGCTGGCACTGAGGTTCAAGCTGCTGCTGCTGCTGGCTGCATCTGTACACAGTTTAGGGCTCTGGGTGAGGTCCTCTGCAGCCCTGCAACAGCAGCACAGGCACAGAGCTATGGATTAACTCAGAACAGAGGTAAGACAGAAACAGGAAATATGATACAGGCTGAAATGAGCCTGAAAAATGATTTGTGTACAACAGTCTACTGATGCTATACAGCAGTTTAATTACACTATTCTAAAACTATGTCCACCGGGGCAGCCGTGGCCTAGTGGTTAGGGGTCTGGGTTAGGTCCTCGGTTCAATCCTGCACAGGGCAAGACACGACTAAGGTGCCCTTGTGCCAACAACCTGAGGGAATTTGTGTTGTATTACATGTTATATGTTCTGTATTGTGTGTACGCCATGCTTTCTGTACAAGGTTACCTTGAACCTATATTCAGAAGCAGTTTTTGTTTGTCTTTGGTGGTTCGGTTTAAGATTCAAACCTAGCTAACCTTAGATCTCTGTGGTACAATTCACTAATTGTAAATAATTCACAAAATGTATTTATTTATTTATTATAATTAGTTTTATGGTAGTTAACTATCAACCTGAAATAACAGAGTAAGCAAAATTATTTAAATGTATTTAGATAGTCTGGTAACATACAAGTGCTGGTCATAAAACTAGAATATCATGAATAAGTTGATTTCTTTCAGTAATTTCATTAAAAAAGTGAAATCTGTATATTATACTCATTCATTACATTCATACTAATGTATTTCAAGCGTTTATTTCTTTTAATTTGATGATTATAACCGACAACCAATGAAAACCCCTACTTCAGTATCTCAGAAAATAAGAATATTATAAAGAGGTCCAATATTGAAGACACCTGGTGCCACACGCTAATCAGCCAATTAACTCAAAACACCTGCAAAGGCCTTTAAATGGTCTCTCAGTCTAGTTCTGTAGACTACACAATCATTGGGAAAACTGCTGACTTAACAGTTGTCCAAAAGACGACGATTGACACCTTGCACAAGCAGGGCAAGACACAAAAGGTCATTGCTAAAGAGACTGGCTGTACACAGAGCTCTGTGTCCAAGCACATTAACATTGAGGCGAGGGAAAGGAAAAGATGTGGTAAAAAAAACAAGTGTACAAGCAATAGGGATAACTGCACCCTGGAGAGGATTGTGAAACAAAACCCATTTAAAAATGTGGGGGAGATTCACAAAGACTGGACTGCAGCTGGAGTCAGTGCTTCAAGAACCACCATGCACAGACGTATGCAAGACGTGTTTCAGCTGTCGCAGTCTTTGTGTCAAGCCACTCTTGGACAAGAGACAGGATCAGACGTGTCTCGTCTGGGCTAAAGACAAAACCGCTGCTGAGTGGTCCAAAGTTATGTTCTCTGATAAAAGTAAATTTAGCATTTTCTTTGGAAATCAAGGTCCCAGAGTCTGGAAGAAGAGAGGAGAGGCACAGAATCCATGTTGCTTGAGGTTCAGGCTTATGGTGCCATGTCATCTGCTGGTGTTAGTCCATTGTGTTTTTCTTAGGTGTTTTCTAAGGTCAACGCAGCCATCTACCAGGAAGTTTTAGAGCACTTCATGCTTCCTGCTAATGACTAAATTTATGATGATGCAGATTTCATTTTCCAACAGGACTTGGCACCTGCACACAGTGCCAAAGCTACCAGTACCTGGTTTAAGGACCATGGCATCCCTGTTCTTAATTGTCCAGCAAACTTGCGTGACCTTAACCCCATAGAAAATCTATGGGTTATTGTGAAGAGACTGATCAACTCCATGCCATGCTGCATTGCTGCAGTAACTCAGGCAAAAGGAGCCCTAACTAAGTATTGAGTGCTGTACATGCTCATTCTTTTCATGGTCATACTTTTCAGTTTGCCAGCATTTCTAAAAATCCTTTTTTTTTGTATTGGTCTTAAGTAATATTCTAATTCTCTGAGATACCGAAATTTCCATTTGTTGTCAGTTATAATCATCAAATTAAAAGAAATAAACTCTTGAAATATATCAGTCTGTGTGTAATGAATGAGTTTAATATATACACGTTTCACTTTTTGAATTACTGAAATGAATCAACTGTTTCATGATATTCTAATTTTATGACCAGCACCTGCATATGAGCTACACCACACTGATTTGCAAATTACAAAACCTGAAATAAACGCAAACAAGAGCTTCTGGATGGTTTTCAAACCGCCAAATTTCCAAGCAGTGGCGCAGTCAGTAATTGTTGCAACAATTACAACAATTAGAACAAACAAATTAGAACAAAACTGAATGTATTAACGGTAAACTGTGACTGTAAACTTGGTGACTGTAACCTGGGGACTTACCTTGGACCACTGTCTGAGCTGCTCATGGCTGTTACTATAGTCAAACTGCTAGCACTGCTGCCAGGGGAGGCTGGTACCTGAAGAGGAACACACACAGCACAGAAAATTTAATCAACAAAACCTTTATTCATTTTAATTTAAAATACATTTTATTAGTTTTATCAGTTTAATGAACATCTCAGCAGAAAGAACTTGCTAGGCTATAATTTAATTAAAGGCCCATGGCTAGTGAAGGAGAAGCTTACAGATGCGCTAGGTGTCATGAAGGCATCAGGGGTCATGAGTTTGGGCATGGCCGAGCCAGAGGGGCTCAAAAAGTCAGCTGGAGCTGGGAGAGAGGGGATCTTACACAGGTCGGTCTGCGAACCGCCTGCACCAGATTCCTTATCTGAATTCAACACATCCATGCTCAAATCAGTCAAAGGGTCTGTAAAATCTGAAGCACATAAACATACAAAAGTGTCACAGGTAATACAACAACCACACACATTTATACAAACGCTGAACAGAAAATTAAAGTGAGCTTCACTTTGCTCAGGTATTAAAAGAAAGTGGTTAGACCCAACAGAAAAATAATTAAATGTGCATTAAATTGCTGTCATACTGAAGCTGTCCTGGGAGCCAGAGCAAGTAGGCATAAACAAGGATGTAGCAGCACCCTGATTGGGCTGGAACCAAATTTGCACATCCTGAAGAGACCTGTGGGGTGGAAACCAGCCAGAATGCAGTGAGCATTTCATAACCCAGTATGCAATTAATATCTATGAATATGCACCAAAGCCCTGGGCTGTACAGAATAATAAATACTGTGCAGAATGCACAAGCCCAGAGCTAAAAGTTATTATTTGTGTGTGTTTCTGTAAATATAATGGTCAAATCTAATCAGCTCACTTTGTATGCACACAGTAAAGCTTGATCTGGATTCCTGATTTTGACTCCAAAGGTCCCTGGCTTCCCTCTGTGAGGAACAAAAAGTAATTAGTAATATAGGAATGTAGCACATTTTAAAAAACATATAAAAATCGGCACCATTCATTCTTTATAGAAACTAAGTCTGAAAGAAGTGCTTAGCTTAGTTTCTATAGTATGAAATCCTAAATATAAAACTCCATTCAACTTGTTAACAGCTTCAATAACAAGGAATAATTGATGGGAGGAGCTAACCTGTGGTCATGCTCTCACTCTCCTCATCTGGAGGGAGAACCTCAGTGTGGCGCAAGCGAGCATGACTGACATCCTGGACACCAAAGCTCAGAACAGGGTGTGTGAGCAAGAACTCTGAGACAGCCATGAAGCTGGCATGACCCTTCTCCTGATCTTGGAGGAGCTCCATCACATACAGAACCTGCACAACAAACACAGTCAGGCAGCAGGTCAACATTCAGACATTATTTGCCTTAATGTAATGGAAAGTTTAAAAGAACAAATAATCTAATCACAACAAATGGTTTGTGACTCAAACTGGTGTTGTGTTGTAAGCTTCTCAATTACTGAAGTCACTTCTATAACACTTTTATAATAAGAAACAACAAATTTTATGCCTATTATAACTAAGGCATTTATTAGCATTTCATAAACACATATAGTGCAGTAATATTTACTTTTCATTTATTCTCGTTCTCATTTAAGAACAGGTATTTCAAGCTGTTTGTCAGCTGCCATGTTAAAGGCTAAGCACCACCTAATGGACACCTCTGGTGATTTCACATTATTTTAGATACTGAAATATATAGACATTAATTAAAATGAAAATAGCAGTTTAATTTGCTTTATAGTTGACGGAAACACCCAAGCTCACTATGGAAATTCCTAATGTTAACGTGTGACGTGGACTGGTGGATAACAGTGAACAATGCAGTGGTAAAACACCATTATGACTGACTTGGACTGGGAATTTCCCACTGCTGGATCTTCAGATTCTGATGATATTTCTGAATTTGATGAAGAGGATGAATCTGCAGTGACAGTGGGGTTGACTGGATACCATAAGGAAATTAAACACCCCTTTTTGTCATTATGCATTACCATAAGTGCATCTACTAGCGTTGTCCACCACATGTGTCACATGCACGACATCTGTGATAGTTTCTGAACAGTGTGAGCGGGCTAAACAACTGTCTTTTAAGCCATATTTCTTAAATTTGTAAAAAAATATTTTTTGGATTATCGATTATCGCAAGTTACGTACTCAGATTCCTCTGTATTTATGTGTTTGACACTTTCATATTAGCTGGTGCTTATCCTTTAAATTGTATTCGCAGTAGTGTGTGAATAAGAGAAAAGGACAGGGTCAGACCTTCCTCTGCACATCTGTTAGAATGAGGCACTCGGCAGAAAGGTCAAGACTGGCTTTCAGACTGGGCAGAACACTTGAGTTTACTGGGTCAGGACTAAACCTGTAATAAGTAATATAGTAAACAGAGCTAGGTTAGAATATTCCTGACTATCAACATGAAAACCTATGATATATGGTCATACAACATTTTTAAGTAATTAACTGGTACAAACAAAGGATTCTACAGCAATAGAACCAGGGAACGTTTTAGCACTTCCAGATCTACTGGTTATATTTTAAAAAATGCGGCATGTATTACAACAAATATTTAGGTTAGAGGAACAGAACACACTTGATCGTCTGTAGGCAGGTCCATGATACTGTGCACCACATCTTCAGTTCCTGGTTCTGATCTGCTCCTGTGATTAGGAATCGCCAAAACGGCACTCTACATGGCACAAGAGAGAACACGTAAGCAACCGTGCACACACACAGAGGATATCTGAACCATTAATCACAAAATCATAATCCCCGCTTTCACATTCCATGAGGAAAATAATTCTCAGTGTTCGACTTCATTCAGGAGTCGTGTGTGTGTGTGTGTGTAGGACTCCACTTCCACTTCCTGCAGACATAGTGGGTGTGGCAACTGTTTTTTTTTTCTTCTTCTTTCTCATACATGCTGTAGTTTTCATACTGATAGAATGAGAAGCACGGCTACAAATACATAAACAACTGCGACTGAAAGACATTGATGAGATGAGGGCAATGTTAACTGCACAATTTGTTTTCTTCTTTGTAGCAATGTGGCAAACATCTCTAAATACAAATGCAACGGTCACACTAATAAACTTAAAACCGCTTCTACAAATCAGGCACGATCAGATACACGATCAATTTATACCCAGTCAGTGCTGGAAAGGGTAATCATTATAATCATCAATTACCTTCATTACTAGAAAAAAACACTCAACAGAGCACAGACCTCTGTCAGGAAGGTGTCTGGAGCCATGATGCTGTTTATTAAGTAACATCTGCTTGTAATTATACTGTATAAGTACAGAATATTGCATTTAATGTAAAAGCTTTAATAACAACACCATGACCTCGATCTACTTACTTTCAACAATCCAATCGGAAAGTGCAATTTCCAAGCTCCATATTCTGTTTTTATTATTCTCTTTACTACCTTTACTAATGTTTAAGGTTTTGCCATTTCGTATGAGTATCGAGATATTAAGGCAGGTATCATATAAGTATGTAAATTTTGGTATTGTGATAACGCTTGGCCTGCATTTGAAAGGACAGTATGGTCACTCACTCTGGGTCCTGCTTTTTATGGTTGTCACAGAAGAGTAGGCAGGAGAGAGGCCTTCCGTTATGTGGAGGCCACTCATGAAGACACCTGCAGTCAAAACAGTTCATTTGAATCACAAAAGACTGAGAAAGTACAGCCTGATCTTTTAGAATCGCAAGAGAAATCAACTATTAAACTATCAACATTAAAAAAAGTACAAGTTGCCATTGTTAACTGAAAGACTGAGAACACTAATACTACCACCACAGTTAAATAAATAAAGCAACCCGTCTTCAGAAGTGTTCAGAGAACTAAAAGAAATGCAAGCACACCTTGGTTGGTCCTGTCCTTCAATATAGATCTGCCAGAATTTGACATAGCCATCATGACTCGCTGTGGCAAGTACGGTGCCATCTGGAGACAAAGCTCCCTCACTGATGCGCTGCACAAAAGCAAGAACAGATGTATTATTTTCGGACATGTACGTTAAAGTCCCTATGAAACAGCTTGAGAGCAGCACTTTAATTTTGTATGTTGTCATATTTTTCTTCAAATCAGGAAGTCAGTGTGCCAGTGTCGGTGTGTGCTTGTCTAAGACAACAGTTAATACAGTCTGTGATATACAACAACCCCTGGTGAATCAGTAGCTTAAGTGAGGTAGCTAAATACTGTGTATTTAGCTAAGTACTGTGTAAAAGTCTTAGGCACATATAAAGAAATGTTGTAAAGAGATTTTTACTATTTGAAAAAAACCCCACAATGAGCAGTGAACAGTAATAAAGTAAATAAAGTCAGGATTCGGGTTTGACTACACTTTGCTTTTTTGTTAAATAGTCACCCGAGGTTGGGACGATCCAGTTTTATTAGGGAATTAGATGATCAATTTTACTGTGTTTTTCTCCGGTGTCCTGGAGAACCTGTTTTTCTGGAGGGACGGACTGTCACACTCACTTCTTCCTTCATTCTGTTTTTTAATATCTTATTTAACAGATTG
>JAOVVF010000036.1:21926880-21953886 GCA_028565595.1 Duopalatinus emarginatus | reverse complement strand
ATATACACACACTTTTAAATAATCCCAGACCACTTTCAAAGCACCATGTCAACTAAACAGCATGCTGTACAGCTGTAAAAACAACAGGGCCGTGATACATCCATTTGATCGCCTTTATTTCCATATAACTTACATGTCAGAAATTCAAATAGTCTATATAACACAGACCAGGTGTTGGTTTTACTTTAAAAGTGAACACCTGAATTTCTTCCTCCTCTGCCACTACTTATCAGAGAATCAGAGTCTCTGTAAAGCAGAGCATGCATGCAATATATAACAAAACACCCTGGAAAGCAATGCTGACGCTAGACCTGGGGTCAGGTTTTATCTAAAGCTCCAGAAACACTGCTTCAAATACTTGAGTGTTTAAGCAAGAGGACACAAGTCACAGTGATGCGAGTTACCAACATCTGCAGTCAGTTGAAAGCCACAGCCAATGTCAATTACACTACCTTCGACATAATCCTTTAGATCACTTTATTTCTCCTGTAAACACAGAGGGTTTTCCCACCTCAAACCTCTCTTTACTATCATACCAAACTTTAACTTTGACACATGGTTCAAATGAGTCTTTATGTTATTTAATAAGGCCTTACTGTTAAGTTTGTGTACATGGCAGGAGCAGTTAAATGACAGAACAGTGATTTTTTTTTTTTTTAACCCACAAGGTATTAGTACTTATTGAAGCATTTCAAACCCTTTCACCTGATCACCTACTTTTTGTTTACAGCTTACAACAATAAAATGTCTGTCTTCTCTCTCAGAGGAATATTTTCTAGGCGAAACAGAAATAATACTCTTAAAGTATCTATTACACAAGGCCCAAAGACTGTTAGGGCTCCATGTTCTCTTACTCCTTTATCATTACTGAACAATCTGACAAAGTTTGATATGAATATTGGCTCAAATGTCCCCAATACTGATTTTATACCTGTAAAACAAACACAACAGATAAACCAATATTATGTTAAATAAAAAAAACAAAACAATATAAGAGGATCACTCTGCTAGTTATGTTAAGTCTTGGTAAAGATGACTGGACTCCTCAGTTGTTTCTTCATTAAGGAATGCTATTGCCTAACCTACTTCCAGTAGCATTAGGAAAATGGTTATACATAAACGAAAGACAGATGTAAGACTAGACAGTGGGAGGAACAAGATGATGACATGGTTAAGAAAAAGTCAAAGGTTTTATTGTGTCTTGTGGCTTGGTAATTATTGTCACAGAGAGCAGTGAGCAGAAGGTGAGAAGCACACTGGTCTGAAGGGGTGGGGGATCTGGGGGGTGTTTACTTTAACATTTCTTTGGATAGCTAGAACAACCTGACATAACAATGAATGGAGGTTCCAATGTTCAACAGGGAAAAGGAAAAAAAAAAAAAAAAAAAAAGAAGTGCCAAGAAGCAAAATCTAAAAGCAAGCAGATAACACAAGTACTAAAGCAAACAAACGCAGTTAAGACAGTTAATTCATAGTCAAACTGAAGAACTAAAACATAAGTAGTAGTAACTGGCAGAAGTTATGTTAATATGTCTTTTTTTCCCAGGTCACTGTCCTCTGTTATTCGAGCTCGCCATCATGCACATCAGCAGAGGGGAAAGGGGTCGCTTTTGATGGATCTGTGGGCTTTCAGCAAAGAAACACTTCTCATGTCTGGAGCAGAGGTGCTACTGTTTGCCAGTGTGTTATCTGTGATTTGACTTCTTGGAATCCGGTGCTGAATCTCAAAGATGAATGAAGGGTAAACTGAGGTTCAGGCATCACTGGGGCGATGTGCCCCATTCTCCACCTTCCCCCATTTCCCCCGACAGCCGTGGTGCTTTTTAGCCGAAGTTGTGGATCGCTAGGCGGAACATATCGTTGGTACACACCCACGCATCGTTAATGTTCTTCAGGATGAAGCTCTGATGGAACCCCATGATGGGATCGTCATCTGCCTACAGACACACAGAGCAACAGGATTAGTTACAACATAGAGGAACTGACCACTCCTTTTGTTTCAACATTCCTGGTAGATAGTGTCTATATATCTATTTAAGTCTATGCATTACAAGATCACAGAAGGTTTCACAGACCATATATCCAGCAAAAAGCATGGCAGAAATATATGGCACAAGGCCATAATACACACATTAATACACACTCACCAACAACTCTATTAGGAACAGTTGTATCCCTGCTTATTCATGCAATTATCTAATAAGCCAATCATGTGGCGGTAGCACATCAAACAGATACAGGTCAAGAGCTTCAGTTAATGTTCACAACAAACAGAACAGAATTGGGAAAAATGTGACCTTAGTAACTACGTGGCATGGGTGATGGTTTCAGTATTTCAGATTCTACGGACTATCTGAGACACAGACACACACACACGTCACCACAAAAAATAAACACGCACAAAACCCATCCAGCAGTTCTGATCAGATGTTTGTGTACTGAGAGAGGATTGACTAATTCCTAGTTAATGGTGAGCAGAGCATCTTGCTAAACACGTATCCATGTGTATGTGTTATATATACACACACAAGAAACATTAATAACACTAGCAGGTTACGTGAATAACATTGATAAGCATAAAATAGCAGAAGGATCTGAGCAACTAACCAAAGGGACAAATGGCTGAAGGACTGAGTCAGATCATCTCCAAATCAGCAGGTCTTGTGGTGCGTTCCCATATACATATACATAGTACCTACCAAAAGTGGTCCAAGGAAGAACGACCTGTGAACAGGTGTCAGGGTCATAGGTGCCTGAAGCTCACCGATATGCATGGGCAAAGATAAAAACTTGCACATCTGGTCTGATGTCATAGAACAGCTGCTGTAGCAGAAAAGTTCATGTTGGCTGTGACAAAAAGGTGTCAGAGTCCCTATGCTGACTCCAGTCTACTGAAGTACATAAAATGGACATGTGTGCATCAGAACAGGATGATGGATCAATGAATTGCGAATTACATTTTCTTTTACATCACGTGGACAAGCGTGCGTGTGCATTGCTTACCAGGAAAAGTAAATGAAAACAGGACGCACAATGGGAAGAAAGCAAGTGAGTGGAGGCAATATAATGCTCTGGACAATATTCTGCTCAGAAACATTGGGTTCTGGCATTCATGTGGATGTCACCTTGACACGTACCACCTACCTGAACATTGTTGCAGACCAAGTACACATCATCATGGCAATGGTATTCCCTAATGGCAGTGGGCTCTTAAGCAGGATAATGCACCCAGACACACTGTTGTACAGAAATAGTTTGAGGAACATGACAAATTTCAAGGTGTTGACACGGCAAATTTCGCGGCTTTCTCCCAGGATGTGCTGGAGAAAGTCATCTCAATGGATGCCCAGCCTCAAAACCTACAGGACTTAATGGTTTTGCTGCTAATGGTGCCAGATACAACAGCACACCTTCAGAGGTCTTGTGGTGTCCATACCTCAATACATAAGAGCTGTTTCGGCAGTACAAGGGGGTCCACACACCATTAGGCAGATAAATTTGTGGATGTATGATCGATATGCACACACACACACACACACACACACACACACACACATAGAAATGACTGACCAGTTAATCGTTAAGCCCTACACGTACATGTCAATACTCTATAATGCAAACATCTACTATAGCTAGATAGATATAATGTGAATACATAATAAAATCAGGCATTACCACTGTGAGTACAAAGCTATTAATGAGCACAAGACAGACAATTAAGTAGTCATTATCTAAACATCTAACTGATTAGGAGAACTAGCTTTTCTGCTGCTTTGTTTCATAAAACAGAGTCTACATCTGTCATCAGTCAGGAGCTGTCCAAAGTGGACTGGCCCACTGAAATAGCAAGATTATTGGTATTAGGCTGTGCGATATGAACAAATTTTATATTCCGATATAGGTCCATTCATATCCAAATAACAATACATATCACAATATAGCGCTTTCTGTAAAATCAGTGATTTTTTTTAAATAAATAATAATAAAAAAAAACATGAAAAAAAGCATTTCTATACACTGAATTATACAAACTCAAACAAAGATATTTACTGCCGTTTGCACAGGAAAAAGAAAGAGACTATCAAGGTCTGGGTCTGCAGCTAAAAACGTTTCACGCTCCTTGACAACGGCCTTGCGAGCGTAAACGTCCAGTTTGAGAAATATATTTTTTAAATTAAATAAATAAATATATTTTTTTAGAAAGGAACATTTTTCTGGTTTTGTTTCATTGCGATTTTATTTTCTGTTTTGTGAAGAAAGTAAAGACAAAAGATTCCCCTTCACATTTTGTATTTCTTATTTCTGGCAAGTAAAAATGAAAATTGATTAATTTATCCGTTTTTTGTATTTTAAAGTGAAAATCAAATAACCATTTGTTTTTTATTTTTTAATTTCTGTTTCTGAAATGAATATCGAATGACCTAAAACTACACAGACCCTTTACGTACGAGCTGCTTGTTTTGTGCTTGCTGCTCTGGGTCGCTCTCCTGTTCGGATTTAGTTTGGTCTCACGTGCGCGCTCCTACGTTTCTGTGTGCACCTCCTGTGCACCACCATCCAAACAACAAAACAAGTGCAGTAAAGTGTGTATTTTGCAACAAAACAGAGCGTTATAGTAAACAACAGATGTTTTTCTATCGTCACACGATATACAGCGTCATATCTCACAGCCCTTACTGGCTTAATCTCTCTCGCTGTTCCACAAACTAAACACTTCATTCCTGCATGTAAAAGGGTTTTAAACAGCACTACAGAATAGGATACTAGGGGATGCTGAACACTGGCTTGTAGTTTACTCAGTGAGTATGCTAACATCAATGTGTGCTACAGTTTTACTCAGCACAACAACCAGCAGAGAACTGAACTTGTGATCCCTGTACATATGTTTGCATATTCTACACGATTTGTTAAACGAGTGAATCAAACGTACATGAATGCTCTACAGAGTAGAGGGTGGTATAAAACGAAACGCGTGTCCCACGGGATTCAGATCTGACTGGCTGCCTGTGTGTAAAACCAGACTCCTTGCCTTTTTTCCTGATTCACACCTGACTTGCAAATCACATCACAGCAATGCTGCTCTGCATCAACATACAAACTGGCTTTTAAGTTTTAAAAACATTTTCAAAGACTCAAAAATTTAGTCATTTAGTCTGATTAGTCATTTCATTGTTTCAGTAAATTGGCACCTCAAACAGTTAACAGGTATTTACACACTCATCCATGCACATGCTTAGACATTACATGTCAGCAGTTACTAGATTGTAATGAATGCCAGTTACATACTTCTTCAAACTCTCTCAAACTCAACTTGGGAGCAGTTGAGACAAAATATTCATCAACTTTACAAGCCTTTAGGTTGCAAAGAAAACGTGTCAGGCTGTTCCTGCCAGCAGGCGTATTACAGATTCCGGAGTGATCTCTCCCGGGTGAGAAAGAAAAAAAAATTGTGGACCTCGATAGACTAATATTACCAGTTCTTTACTTAGAGGTACCTTGTTATTCAGAAGTAACTGGTGTAAACTACAGTGGTTAATGTTAAAGAGATGGCAATACCCTTTAATTCATTACTGACATCACAGATGAACGGTAATTTAGTTTGTCTTGTTTTCTACATCACATTTTATGCCATTCACTTATGACCTGTAAAATATTGGTATCAGTTTACTGCCTGGCCATATAAAAATGAATAATTTTTTTGAATAAAGATCCACAATAATGATTAAATTATTATAAATTATTTCACTTTTACAGAGAAAACAAACCAGAGGACTGTTTTTAGACTGCATACATTCAGCGCAAAATAATTGCGGACATTTTTAAAAATTGCCATCACACAGTTACAAACACAGCCCAGGAAAGTAATTTTAGTGGCAAGAGCACTGAGCATGGTTTGAACTAGGGCAAGCAGAGCACACATCCTTACACACAGTCAGAGAGGAAGGGAAGGCCGTGTGACCTCAGAGCACATGTGAGGTCATAAGTTGTGCAGAGCAAGCCTGAAGACCTCGTTGGTGCAAACCCAGGCATTGCTGTAATGTTTCAGCAGAAAGGTCTGTTGGAAGCCCAGCACCTGGTCTTCATCCGCCTGACACACGAATAAACATATGCACACACACTACAGCTCTGAAATAATACCTTATAACTGCAATGGAAATATGTATCTGAATGTGTTATGTGCCTTTATTTTTAAGACTTTCCTCAAAAAGGTAAAAAAAAAAAAAAAAAAAAAAAAAACACATAAAAAAACCTCTAAATGAAATCCTGCATCTGTCATTTAAGCAGAAGGCAGAGGGACTCATGGCCACATAAATACTTACTTTTAGTTGTCCTACTACCATACTCATTATGCAGCTGTCAGGAGTGGGCTGGTGATCTTGTGCTGTTATGCTGTGGGCTATTTTTGTGAAGGGCAGGCTCTGAGGAGACAAAAAGATTCAGTTCATATACATTTGCCCCTTGCATGGTGAGATCAGTGAACTTACTAATACTGATATCTATGCCAAAGTCACAATTTCTTGTCAAAGAAGAAATCATTGCAGAATTAATGATGCTGCTTAAATCGTACAAGTTACTAAGTTCTAAGTAAACACAGAGAGCTCTTCAGGGCCTTACAGCTCTAAAACCAAGACCACAATACAACAGGGTGTGGAGCTCAATTTGCCTGCATCCAAACTTTACGCAAATGTCAAACGAGGCCAAACTATGATTTTAAGTCAACCATATTACACCTTCAAGCAAACGACTACACAATACTACAAGGTATTCAGTATAAATAACCTAAGCAAAGTCTTACAGAAAGTTTCTCGACAATCGCTGCTTTTCCCTGGAATTGCTGTCCTTCCCACGTAAGGCATGACGCATCAATCTGTAAAACAGAACACGGTCAGTTAAATGAGCTGACAAACCGATGCGACAGGTGTCACAATCTCCACGGCTGTGAGAAAATAGAACAGACAAGACAGACAGACATCACTAGAGGTGAACCACCTGGAGAAAAATTTATATGCAATGTTATTAACAAACATGACATTTCTTTGTGTTGATTTTAACTTTACTGTCGGCCTCCATTTTAAATGCATCTTGTTTTTTAATAAATCAGTTAAAATGTCGCAGTGAAACAATATAATGTTGAACAAATAAGTTTTAGTATTAATACATATTTAAATAAAACATTTAAAAGCTATTGCTCTCAGTCACTGTATTATCAACGTGAACTACTGCCTAACAGTTTCAACAACTTGTTATTGTCTGTGTGGCACATTCCCCAGTCAGCACTGCAGCAATTAAAACATTACATCATTACATTACTGATTCAGCGCTCACTATTTTAGCATAAAAACAGCCGTTTTGTTATAAATTTAAGGGTTCTACTGTAAATGCTTCACTCACAACTGCTAGATTTTAATTCAAGTTTAACTTGAAGCATGCGAGATCAGATTTTACCCTCTGTGACTTGGTATTATTTAGCTGATACACAAAAAAAGTCTATATTTGCACTATGAACCCTGGCAAAAATGAAGGAAACAGCACTGTTCAAGGATTGTTCATCCAGCATTATTATTTTCTAACCAAAGAAACCAAACAAAAACAACCCCAGATATAACCAAGGCTTTGTGAAGCATACCTGAAGTAAATTAAATTATTAAAAGTATTTTAATCAATGGCACATATTCTCCCAAATCAAGAAGGTAGAGGAAAAAATATGGAATCACTCAATGTTGGGGAATAAATGTCTTAGTCGGTAGTTTAAGGAAAGTGACTACAGAAATTAACTTGGCTAATTGAATGAAGTATTTATTTATTTATTTATTTGGTTCTTAACACCATTTCGTACACTTAATTGTGTTACATATGGCATAATCTGCCTTGTGTCCAAATAATTTTTTCCTTTGTCCATTTATATTTCCATCGCTTCAATTTTAGTTCTCTCAAGAAAGTTTAGGATTGTTCCTGTTTTTTCTTCTTTAACAGTTCCAGGTATTCAGTGGTTCTCTCTCTGGTGTATTCGGGGCATTCGATTAGAATGTGCTTTACTATCAGCTGTTATTGACATGTTGGTGGGTTGTCTCCTTTTATTAAGTATTGATACATGAGATTTGTGTGACCTATTCTGCATCTTGCGTGTATTACTTGGTCCACTTGTCTTCCATAGTAATACACAGAGTAACAAGAATTGTCAGTTAAAACAAATTCTCCCCTCTACTTGATCTAAAAAAAATATTGAATTTTTTGGAAGTATGTTTCATGAAGCCAGAAAGTTCAGCTACTAAACAAAATAGTTGTGTGTCATATCTGTAATTTGTTATATAAAAAAAATGCTGGGTAGACATCCTCTGACAGTTTGTTGACACTTCAGGCAGGGAGGGTATACACTGATCAGCCATAACATTAAAACATGACGTCAAGAACATTATTCAGATTTGTCAGTGGGAGTGAGCCAGACGGGCTAGGCTTCAGCATCCGTGTACAAGTGAGCCTTGACCATCTTCCTTTCGGTAGATACAAACCACTTTATACTGGGACACAACCCACAAGACCTGCTGTTTTGGAGATGCATCTTTGGCAGGACCAAATTGTGATGGCTAGATGACTTGATCACATTGTCTCCAAACCAGCAGGTCTTAGGTCACATTCTCAGGATGCAATGGGTTTGTATCTACAAAATGTGGTACAAGAAAAGAAAACTGGTGAACCAGCTACACTTACAGGATCTTTTACTAACGTCTTGGTGCCACACATACCACAGAACACCTTCAGAGGTCTTGTGGAGTCCATGCCTCAATGGGTCAGAGTTGTTCAGGCACATGGTGTTAATGTTATGGCAAGACCACACCACAACATGTATATATTCATACACACATGTAACACTTGGTAAATTATGTCTTTCTAGTAAAAAGAAACATGGTGGAAATACGCTACCAGTCAAAGGTTTTAGAACACATCAATATTTTCTGCTATTATTGACATTTACACAGTTCAAGTCCAGTGAATAACCCGACATGGTACAATGGAACAAAAGATAAAAAAATAAAAACATGAAACTTTAACCTGAAATGCTACAACAGTTTGAATAGTTTGAACTCAAACAAGACAGGTTTGAGTAGCAATAATAAATCCACTGTTAAGATTTCTAAACAAGAAGCTTGCCAGGCAGCACCTCCAGTTGATTACAGAAGACTAGAAGGTCTAATGGACTGAGGAATCAAAATTTGAATTATATGGAACATCACGCAGGATTTTTGTACGGCATTGCATAAGTGAAAGGATGGTTCCTCAGTGCGTGACACCAACTGTCAAACATGGAGGAAGCATGATGGTCAGTGCCTCTTTTGCTGGATCCAGAATTGCTGGCACACTGGACAAAAAGGTCTACCACAGCATGTTAAAGCTCCATGCCATACCCTCTGGTTCGTACCCTCAGGGGTTCATATTACAGCAAGACATTGTCCCAAAACATATTGAGTTTGTCAGAACTACCTTAGAAGACAAGAAACAAGGCGGTAAGCTTCAAATAATGGAATGGCCTGCACAGTCTCCAGACTTAAACCCCACTGAGCTTGTTTGGGATGAACCCGAAAGAAGGGCGAAAGCAAAGCAACCGACAATTGCAGCACATTTGTGGGAATGTCTGCAACAACGTTGAAAGAACTTTCTGAACAATATCTGAATTTCACTGTACAAAGAATGGCTGTTATCTTCAGATGTCATATCTGCAAGAAGTGGCTACTTTTGTGTGTCAAAAATCTAGATTTAATTTTTAACTTAAATATTAGATTTGTTTTTACCTAAAGTTCTTTACTTGTTCATCTGTTTTTATTTCAAAGTACATCTGAGACATTAAACTGCATAAATATCAATAAAAACAGGATATAAATGTGGTTTTCTAAAACTTTACACATAATCAAGGTCACACTGAAAGTTTTGCTGAAAATCTGTAAAACATTTAACAGAAATGATCTATGGAGTCAACCCCTCAGTGTGCATGCAGCAATACTTACATATATTGATCCAAGCTGAGTTCTGTCAGTATCAAACAGTTGATAGTAATGTTGAACAAAGCTGGATCCTATTTGTTCCCAGATCGGCTTGTCTCCCATCCTGATTCACCCAGCTACAGGCACTGGTGGAAAAAGTAGCAATTAACAGGTTGTATTTTGACAGTCACAATATTCTGTCTTTTTGCTACAAGATGTTCATGTACTAAAGGCAAATTGTGCTGATCACCCAAATGCCCCCCATGTTCCCATCAGTCTCTAAGATGCCAGAGCCTACACTGAAGCTGCACTTCATACTGATTACTTTAAGTGTTATTTGACTGGATTATTAATGCTGAACATTTGTGGCAATGAGAGGGAACACATTTTCATAATATCTTGGAGAGCTCCTTGTGATGACATTTAGAGTCTAGAATTAAGCCACAAGTTGCTATAAAGTTTTTAAAGTTATTCCCTTCTGGTTAGGCAGGCATTACATTTAAATTGTTTACAATTGATAATGTTCAACTTCGAAATGTTACATAGAGCAATAACATTTTGTTTTAAATGTTTTAAATTAGATTCGGTTTTCTGCCATCAGTGAATTTAGTAAACCATATTATTATTATTTACATTTTTATGTACACATTCAAAACAATATCAGTGTGGGTTTAATTTTTTGCCATCAATTATTGTGCAACGTTTGTAGACTGCTATTTCAGTGGTGGCCTCTGATAGTGCTGAAGTCTACATTATATAAATGAGTGCTCTAACCACAATGTTTACAGTGATCATATTTATATCAGGGCCGGTCACGGTTGTCTAGCAACCCAGAAATAGTATATTATATGTCTGAGCAGACAAATAGGTTCAGTGGGTCATAAAGCGGTTAACAGCATCGACATCTAACCACTACCTAATTTGTTGTGCTTAAATAAATTTCATTATAAATGCATATTTAATTACACACTGCATTTTTTACACAATGTATTAGTGGCACTACTCATTACCAAATCCTGCAACACTTCACACATTAGCTGGGGTCATGACTTGACCATCATTAGTATTAATTAGCTTTCGCAGAAGATAAATCTTTATTTCAGAACCACTAACATGAAAAAACGCAAAAAACTGTTCAGTACAACACACTCCTATTGCTTCTAATCGGTTTTGCACAAGACAGTTAAATTATGGCGAGAACACTTTTTAGGCCCAGAAGACTAGACTTTGGATTTAACTGCACAACACCTACACCAGCTACATTCCAGTTAATACACTTTACCTTCATATAATGATTTTGCTATGTCTGTCTGTCTGTCTCTACCACTGTGTCACTTGCAAGTGTACACTGGCCAGCATTTTTCAAGTGCTATGAAAAATTGGCACTAACTAAATATAGTTTCTGATACGAACATATGAACTTTTAAAAATGCAAAATCGGTCGGAAAACTGATCGAGTTACACATCATAGACCTCATGCATCACCAAATTTGCAAAGCAAGCCAGCCGCACTAGTGGCTAGTTCAATTCAACTTAATATTTTTTACACATCATCCTAAAGCAGCCTTATAGCAATATAAAATCCAGATATAAATTTTATGTAAATAAAATGATGTGTGATAAATTTTGTGTAACTTGTGTGATAAATGTTGCTAGTGGTAAACTTTCATAGGTTTTTCAATGTCAATAATAATAATTACAGAAAACGGTGACTCACAATTTATATTCAGGGTGTCTCAAACCAAAACCATTTTTATTTTATATGGAGACTTCCTTAATTTTCAAACACCCTGTATAATTCTAATATGTTTTTTAAATAATTTGAATAACAAATAAGACAAAACGGTTGAACTTAAATGAACGTTTATTAACAGCAGTATTGTCCGCACTGTCTCAGTATATTCAAGTAGACTGATCAATACACAAACATATTTAAAGCTAGCCAGTAATAGATACAGATTAGATTTGGTGTCATTTAGGATGGGAGAAACAGGGAAATGATGATGCTGACCGAGTATATCTGAGAAAAGGTTTATAGCAGGGTGTACAAGAGTTATAGTACAGTGCTTTCACAGCCTTGTATGTGTTTTTTTTAATAGTTGTTGAGAATACCGGTTACAAGTCAGACACCTGATCTAAAGAGATTAAGTAATATACTAACTGTATTCTCTCAAATTACACAGCCTGCTCATTACCAAGTGACTAGAGGTGACCACAACATGACAGAGCAGATTCTGTCCCACAAATCCACCACTATTCCTCATTATTCACACTGCCAGGTATATTAAAGCAAAAAATAAATGTGAAGAGAGAGAGACAGACAGTTTCTGCACTTTGTGTGTTTGTTTTAGACAGAAACCCGGAATAATATAACATTCTTTCTCAAAAACCTTGCCAATTCAGTGTAGTTAACGCTAACAGACCACAGGCTGACCAACTCATCACACATCCACCCTAAAGACAAATCTGATAAATGTTTTATAACGGCTCATCAGGAGTAGGAGTAGGGGCTGAGGACTCCCACATAATCGTCTTGTAAACTAGTTTAACTGTTTGTAGACTTGCTATTGTTACTAATGCAATATTTGCATTTTCTCATCAAGACATTGTGTACGTTAAAAGTGACCAATTGAGATTTAATGTCATTAAGACCATTTTCGTTCATGCAACACCACATTAAGCACTAGCGTTTCCTAATGTTTCACAGAACCCACTAAAATCTGTAAAACGGGAAAATTACCCCAGGGAGCACTACAGCCACACTGATGAGGCTGACCAACTTCACACTGACCCTTCATACGGCATTATTTTTTTTAACACCACTGCATACACTTGCCAGTGACCTTTGCCATTTTCTAAACTTTTCCTCAGTAATGTCTCAGTACACATTTAAAAGCTATAAAACTGGATAAGATGCTTTCTCTTTTTTTTTTTTTAGCAACAGTAAATGTGTGCCGTTATGAATGCAGAGAGGACATGTCTGAGGAATCAGTTAATCAGAGCTAATGACTTGGGTTTGACGCTTTACAATGTTGAGTCTATGCAAAAGTAGATGTAAGAAAATGTATATTTAAATGTGGGGCTGTAAAGCACAACACCAGATAAGTGTTCATCCCATCATAAGATTGTGAAATCAACTACACCACAGCAAACTAAAGTCCTAGTCAGTAAATTTAGTCATGCTCCTCGGGTGAGAAACAAATGATGTGACGCTCCCTTATGTCCTGTAGAGCTATACTAAACTTACACAGCTGTATGTGAAGGTACACTATTTCATGTAAGAGGAACAGGGCAGTTAACGGTGTCCTCCATGTACCTTACACTGCTTTGTG
Source organism: Duopalatinus emarginatus (assembly GCA_028565595.1). Lineage (NCBI taxonomy): Eukaryota > Metazoa > Chordata > Actinopteri > Siluriformes > Pimelodidae > Duopalatinus > Duopalatinus emarginatus. The sequence goes on along the minus strand of JAOVVF010000036.1, from coordinate 21,940,577 downwards.
ATGTAATATAAAGAGGAGCTAGAACAGATGCAGTGGTTAACTTCAGGGAAAGATTGATGGTGGGTGTGGAAACAAGCAAAAAAAAAAAAATAATGGGATATTGTTGATCACACTGTTTACTTGCAAAAGTCATGGCTTCTCATACATATACAGAACAAATGAATGGGCATGTGTTAACATGAATAATGTTACAGTGTTTCGTACACTAGTTTGTAACCAACGCTTTTAACTTGTAAAGTTCTGCCCAAGGATTTCATGATACATGCAAAAATGCACTTAACATAAAATAAAACACTGACATCCCACTACGCACATCATTGGTCACATCCACTAGTGCATATATGAAGCGATGGACATCAGTGGAATCATCATAACGGTATGGGGTTTGTTTAGCTGACATTCCATGGGATCCCTGGTACGTCTCTGACACATGAATGCTACACGTCTAGAGACGTGGTTACTTTGGTTAGAGGAACACTTGTCTGAGTTTGGGGTTTTACCATTCCTATCAGAGTCACCAGATGTCAGAAAAGTGGTGTGTTCTGCAGGAAATATGGCCTACAGAATATTTCCACAAGCTTGTGATGGCCATGTCTCTTTGTATTTCGGCAGTCCTACGCACTCAGTACCAGTTTTTTTGGCACTTTAGTGTAGTATTATGCATGTATGTATATTAGTTATATAAGCTTTATAGAAGTAGACACACAAAAGACCTGCACATGGTTTGACCCTTCCAGGTGCAAGTGTGTGTGTGTGTGTGTGTGTGTAAATATATAGCAGAAAAGTGACTAACTTTCTGGGAGGGAAAAATGTAACACTCGTGTCAGATCATCCGGTCACAAATGACTATTTTTCCACTGAAGCTCACAGTGACTTATTCTGGCTTTAATGCGCGGTTAGGACTGGTTCTTCATAATGAGGTGCTACACACCCTACTCCAGCATTAAACAGCCATGTGTTTAGATGGCGTTAGAGTGCCACATGGCCACCTTCCTATTCGTCAAAGTGATATTTAAACAGGTTTAATGTAAAAGCGCCTCATGATTCAGACGGAATGATGAAGAGAGCAGTGATCAGATTTAGCCTAGCAGTAAAATTCATAAACTCTGTCAACACGAGGTTAATTAAACACTACTTTATTACCTTATTATAAACGACTGGAAATGTCTATCCAGTTAAACTCGCTTTCCCACGCTCTCTGTACTTACAGCCGAGCTAGCCTGCTAACGTTAGCCGTTCAAAATAACGGCCCGGATTTGAATAAAGCTGGAGTTCAAATCAGTTTAAACGAAGAAGCTGAGCTGCTTTTGTTTCAGCCACTCAACTAACCTACACAGTTGGCAACTAACCCGTCCTGCTAAGTTATGTTACGAGCACGCTGTTCAGTGTTAGCCATGCAGCTAGCTAGCCGAGTGTTGATTCATTGCGCTTTTGCTAATCCTTGCTAGCACTCCTGGCATGTCTGAGCCGTCACTACTGCTAACATAACGGCTAAAAGGAGGCGAAGACGTTAGCTTGAGGCTAACTCCAGGCCGTATTTGCTCTATAGGGACATGGAGACCAGTCCACGTTCCTTTCTAAAAATACCCGAGTCACTCGAGCTGTCCGCCGGACTTTCATCATCAGACACCGGCGCGAAGCGGCCCGTTTACACACCCGTCTCTCACAGCATAGGCGTGTCCTACATGCTAGTTTTCTCACAGTAACCCGCCATATCTGACAGGATAAAACCCCCTCAGGACGTCTGCACACTTATTTCCATAATGGTACGTGTAACAGTGATAAACCAGCACACACTGGGTTAGCCGGTAGGTGATATTTTAATTCTAACCGCTTACCTCCGTGAGCCCTAACCGTAGCTATCCTCTGGTCCAGTTATGGCGATTACAGCGCGCGGTGGAGAAGTTGAGCCGCCTGCTTTTTTGCGCATGCGCACTAGGCACGCACATTTGACGGTCGGGAAATGTAGTTTTACGACTAGCTCGGGCACCACTGGACTTCTTCTGGGAAAACTGTAACTACAATTAATACACAATGGACAGGAACATACATTACAAAAAGATTTGTAAATAATTGAGTATAAGTGTACTGTGATGAGGTTAAGATAAAGTGAAAGGTAAAGTGAAAGTGAGAACTCTTCTGGCCACTCTGCAGTGAAACTCACCTCTGCATTTAACCTATCCTTGCAGTGAAACAAACACATACACACAGTGGTGAACACTAGGGGGCAGTGAGCACACATGCCCAGAGCAGTGGGCAGCCCCTTTACCCACAGTGCCCAGGGAGCAGTCGGGGGTTAGGTGCCTTGCTCAAGGGCAGACTCGGAAACTTCTGGTCCCAAGGCAGGTTTCATAACCACAAGGCTATGGCTGCCCCAAGGGCACTTTGTTGAATACAGCGACATAAATAAGGCCAGTCAGCGACCTCAAATCTGGTGCCTAAAGGTGCTTCATTTATCGCCCCAAGTAGAGTGAGTTAGTAGTGGAGTAAGGACACGTGACAGTTATTGCCGATGACAAACGTGATTACGTACACAGGATTCCACCAGCCTCCAAATTCTATAAGGTCTTTTCTCCAAAATGGTGGAGAAGAGCTCAGTCCAAATAAACCCGACTTAGAAATCACACAAAAGGCCAAGGTAAAATATACTGATTTATATTGTACCATCTATCTGAACACATTAGAGCTGCAGTTTATGATCATAACTATTAGTCTGCTGATTTGGTGTCCTGCAGTTTGCGTTAAATTGTATCGGAATGGTTGCTGAAACTGACAATATGGCACAAACAATCCTACCTAGAATATTTCTCACCAGCCGCCACTGTTGCAAAGTATACACTCACTTTCAAGTTAACTAGGCACCTCTGTACACCTGCTGCTTTATGTAATTATCCAATCAGCCAATCATGTGACAGCAGAGCAATGCAGAAAATCATGCAGATATAGGTCAGGAGCTTCAGATACATGAAATATCAGTGTGGTCATAAATGTGATGCGTGTGGCATGGTTGTTGGTGCCGGATGACTGGAATGTGTGTTTCATTTCCTGGATTTTTCAAACACAACAGTCTCTAGAGTTTACACACAATGTTGAAACAGTTTTGTGGGTGGAAACATTTCGATGAAAAACGATTTGTTCGAGATGCCTGCGAATTAACAAACTCTTTTCAACCGTGGTGAGCAGAAAAGCATCTCAGCATGCACAAAACATTGACCATCCTCTGTTCGACTCCTGTCAGTCAAGAACGAGAATACAAGGTTATTATGAGATTTACAGAAACTGATGACCAGTTTTTTAAGGTTAAGAGAAGACAAAACACTTCCTCACTAAGCCATTTTTTCTGATTAGTCATCCTAAGATTTCTTTCAGGATGCAGTAGTCAGTTTTCTATTCCTTACTTGTACTAATAACATGGAAGACAGTAGATCATGATAAAAAAAAAGTATGTGCTGTGGTCTTATTAAAAGAAAAAAACCCCTTTAGGAAATTGACATCATGTCCATAATGCTTGTTTGTGTTGTGTATGTGCCTCCTGTCAATTATTTCATAGACACACTATAGGCCACCATAGACCATGGGGGTGGATCTTCATGATCATGGGCAGAAAGAATTCAAATTAGCTGTGAAGAAAAGACTAATCATATTTAATATACATTTAAACAAAATAATAAAGAGTGATTCCAATTACACATGTGTCCAGATGAATTATTGTGACTGAGGTCCTGTCCTGCTTATGTTCGCTGCATAGAGACGCTTTAGTACAACCTCAGTGTCCAACTCTGCTGTGTGCTGATGTAGCTGTTTAGTTTGAAAGGCCGTAGTCAAATAGCAGTCCAGAGTCTCAGAGTCTAGCGTGGGATCGATTGTCTTGAAAACAGCTCTTAAATCTTCCACTCCCACTTCCCTGCAAGATATAGTAAGCTTGAATGCTGAAACGGTTTATTTAGTTAAAGTAATAACAATTAACATTAATATAATTCTTGGACTCTCACTCTTTGCTTCCTAGTTGTTCCCTCAGCTGGCTAATGTATTGGTGTCTCTCAGCCATAGCCTGCTTTTTTACCAGACCCAGGAACCCACTCTGCCTTCCATCTGTGTCCTGAAATAAGACAGACATGATGTGATGGTCAGAATAAATCATGCAGCATGTTCATTTAGTAAGTAGACCCACTTGGAAGGTGAATAAGTGCAAAAACAAGTGTTTTCAGATCTGACCTCTGTGTACAGCTTCTGATAGGCAATGCTTCCTTCTCTGGTCTGCAGATCTGACTGAGCAGCCAGCACCAGTTCCTCTATATCCTCATCTCCCTTCAGGGGGAAAGCTGTCCTCAGAGCCTCACTAAAAGCCAGTATTATACCGTTAAAGGAACATAATCAGTGACAGCGTTTCAGAGCACATATAATAACGCAATTTGCCAATTATTACATTTTCAATAAAAGAAATTAATATTTTTTTAATCAATTTATAGTTACATTCAGTGCTGTGGAACATCTATGTCAGTGTTTCTGTGTACACCTTCTTATCTTATCTTATCTTTTTTATTGATGTCTTATAATTACTGGTGTATTTAAATGGTCACTTGAGGAAATTAATAAATTCAATTAATTGAATTCATATATTCAGTAATTTAATATACATTCTCTCATATCTTATGCAAGCTGAGGAACAATGTACTGGCTGGTGGGATATGCGTGTGGGGCCTCCTGCATTGCACTGTATGTGATTTTTGTCTGTGTTCACATAAACAATTCAAGACAGACACCATTAGTTGAATTTTTTCAAGCTGCTGTATGGCATTTTCAAGTAGCGGATGGCTACTGCACTGTCCACTGTGGATGGTAATGCCTTCTGTGTCATATTCCTGAAACACACATGACACTATCGATTTAGGAATTTCAAATGCCCACACAGCTTTAGAAATGGAATGTTCCCTCCATCACTCACCCATTATCTTTCCTAATCCAAACTCCAATAAGTGACATTGCCTTGCCATGAACATGCAACTTATACAGGTGTGTGTGTTCCCAAACTGTTCTCTGAGGTAAAGCCACTTCATAATCAAGTTATACTGTTATCCCATAATTTTTGGCATATCAGTGTATTAATAATACTTTGAACTCATGGGTTTTGTTTCTAATTTGCGCTACAGCACAGCATAAAAACAAGTGTTCGTATGTAATGCATCCTTCACCTAAATTGGGGTGTACTCAGCAATCCACTCTCAGTGTTGTCACTCTGTATGAACACCTTGAGCAGATGAGACAGTAGATGGGTCTGGCCATGGTACACACTTTCATCCACCTGCCACATATCAACGATAAATTAAACACAGGGTTATCACTTTATTATACTATACCATTTTCATTTATTGTTTGCATTTTTATCCACCAACTGACATTAGGAGAACAAATAAAAGCACCAACCTTGCCTTGGAGAATGTCATAGAAGAGACCAATGAAGTCATCTTCTAGGTGACGCTTAATGCCATCTAGCAGGCTGTAAGCCCACTCTCCTGCCCTCTCTTTATGCTGCTTTAACAGATACTGGTGCAGAAACTCCTTTACATCACTGCTTTCACCCATCTGTGTTTTCAAAACACATAACCAACACATTCCTCCATTCATTTATTATATTTTTATACCAATGGACATTAAATCAATGCATGCTACCTTCTCATCTTCAGATGTTTTCTCTCTCCATATGTCCTTCAGAACCCTAACAACATCAGTCTTTTTCAGTCTGAGGTTCTTCAGTTGCCCCTCATAACGCAGGTAGATGGGAACATCACTGGAAGCACCCTGAGGGGAGGATTTCAACTATAAGCCATGAAAAGTAAACTCTAAAACAAAGTAATACAAATAGTTATTTTAGGTAATGAGCTTCTCACCAGTCCACTAAAGAAATCTTTCTGCTCCGAGCCCAAGCTGTTCAACTGCTTCAGGATCTCTAGACTTTTTTGACTGGACTGGCCCTCAAAGAGCTCAGAACATCGATCAGCATTACCAAGTACATCTTAAAAGTAAAGAACATTTCATTTGTACACTGTGTCCACTGTCTGTTTAGTAGATGCTATTTCAAAAAAACCTTGTAGAGTTGAATCAGTTCATCGTGACATAATGTGAACTCTCTGACCACGTTAAACCTGTCCACATAAACTGAGTTAACTTTCTGGGAATTTCAAACCTTGATTATTGAGCATGCATCAAGACAAAAATCACAGTTATATATCTGCCTGCCTGCCTGTCTGTCTACACTATATGGCCAATAACATGTTGATTATATAGAACATATTTGTATAGTGTGGAATTAAGATTTCCCAACACGTAAACTAAGGGGAATGAATCTGCTCCAGCATGACACGGCCCCTGTGTACAAAGAGTGGTCCCTGAAAAAACCTAAGGTTCAAGTGGAGGAACTTGAATTCTCATCCTGTCAGGAGCCCTGACCTCAACACCATTGAACACCTACACGCCAGACATCACCACCTGACCTTACTGCCTGACCTCACTAATATTCCGGTGGCTAAATGAGCAAATGCTCCAATATCTAGTGAAAAGTCTTCTGAGTAGAATGGAAGTTATTATAACATCAAACAGGCAACTAGATCTGAAAAGAACAAGATGTTCAACAAGCATGTATATGTTGGACGGTGAACAGAACAGAACAGAACAGCCCTATACCTGCACACTGCTCCCGGCATGGTCTAGGGGTTAGAGCTTTTCCCTGAAGGCTGTCTGTCTGTTTGCTGATCTGTTCATGTAAATTGAGCAATGCGTCATATTCCGCCTTCATCTGGTTGAAGTCAGACTGTAGGGTCTCCAGCTAAAAAAGGAAAACTGTGTCTCAAAAAACCCATGATAGTATGATACATTTCACAGTATATAAACATCACTGTGCATATAAGCATTGTATGTGCTGTCAGTGTCAGTTCATAATCACTCACTTTACCAAGTGATAGGACATTCATATCTATATAATCTATCTAAGTCCTTGATAAATACATTTTACACAGTACAGATACACCAATCAGTCATAACATGGTTACCATCTGCCTAAACAGCTCCCAAAACAGCTCTGACCCATGGAAGTATGGACTCAACAAGATACCTGAAGTGGTTCTGTGGTATCTGGCAGCAAGATGTTATAAGACATATTCTACTGTAAAACGTTTGTGGGTTTGAACCAGACAGGCTGTCCCTTTTCTCAAAGCTAAGACAGTTAGCTTTGGGCACCCATGACTGTTCACTGGTTGTCCTTCCATGAACCACTTTTCGAAGGTACTAACCATACAAGACCTGCGGTTTTTGAGACTATAACCCAGTCTTCTAGCCATCACAATTTGTCCATTTTTCATGCTTCCCAAACAAATCAGCGTTGAGAACTGACTGTTCACTTTCCGCTTAATATATCCCATGCCTTGACAGGTGCCACTGTAACAAGATAATCCGATCTAAGCAACTCGGACAAGGACCAAATTGTGATGGTTAGCCAACTGGGTCATATTACCTCCAAAACAGGAGAACTTGTGGGGTATTCCCAATATTCAGTGGTTACTACCTACCAAAAGTGGTCCAAGGAAGGACAACCGGTGAACCAGTGGAAGAGATCCCAAGAGGTGCCCAAGATTCACTGATGCACATGTGAAGTGGCGGTTAGCCCATCTGGTTTGATCCCACAAAATACCCAAAACAGGATCTTCTCCCATTGTCTTGACCCCAGATACCTCAGCACACCTTGTGCAGTCCATGCCTTGCCCACCCTGGCATCTGATTTTGAATAATCCAGGTGTTAAGTAAATTTGTTTGTAGACGTGAGATATTAATATGTAACAGTCCATTTTTTTCTTCATTGACAATTAATATAACCATAATAAAAAATAATGACAAACGGGTTTGATCTCCAGAGATCTTGATTGATTGAGACATTGATTTATACCTTTAGTAGGTTCTCCTGATTCACACGTTCTAGATTCTCCCAATCCTCACGTGGAACCACGTCTTCATATTCTGCATGCAAGTGGTTGAGCTCTGTGTGAGCCTTGTTCAGGTCCTCTCTACATGCATCCAAAGCCTGCTTCAGAGTCACAGGATACTCTGAAAAAAAAGGACAAGAATTAAAGTTCCCCAATGTGAATCATGCACTGCTTCCACATGCTATCAATCAGCAACATTGCACTGAATTCACAGAACTGAGCTCTAATGACTGGCACCATCTTTTGTGTAAGTAGGCTCCTGTGGGCTGTAGCTCAGGCTACTGATATTGTCAATGAGCAGCCTGCGGGCGTCACGTTCCTCCCTGTACAGCACATACTGCCTCGCAAGGTCCTCTTCTAGATATGAAACCTGTCACAGACCAAAGGTAGAAGACTTCAGGAAAAGATTATATTGTAGTGTTAAACCTGGGCAGTATCTATTTCACATGTGATTTATTTCTAATTTTCTTTAACCATTCAGTATCTTACTGAAACATAATAAACGAAACAGCACACTGGTTAGGTAATAATCCATAAATCAATCATTTCTTTTATATATCAACACACGTGTGCCATCAGGTTTGTTCACGTGTTTGCATGTAGGTCTTGATGTGCACAAAAACACTCACTAGCCTGTCTATAAGTATGAAATCATCCCTGAAATCTCGGCACTGTATATACCACAACAATTTCCCAACATTACTTTACATTTTTATTTATTAATGAACAACCTGTCCTGCTTTTGAGTCATTTATAGTTTCATTTAATTTTATTGAAATTGAAAACAAATTGGTTCTATTACTTATATTGCTGCATCATATAATCACTAATCGTTCTCATCAGCCTCTGTTTTTTGCTTAGTAATAAGTCCAAAAGACTTGTCATGATGTTACAGAGGTTCTGGAAATTGCACAAATCCTCTGCCCTGAAGGCTCGCCTGTGGCAGAAAACCTGCTGACTCTTATAAAGCCCTGACACCCAATATTCTTTCCACAAATGTCAAATATATAAATAAAGAAAGAAATCTCACCATATCAATGAGAATGGGTTTTCTTTAGTAACTGTAATACTGCTATTAATGATAACAACTGAGAATTCAACAACTGTGTGTTACAGATATTATTTAATGGTGAATCATTCTTAGCACAGAAATGACACTGATAGAATAGCTGCTTGGTACTGTGTGTGTGTTTGTGTGTGTGTGTGTGTGTGTGTGTGTGTGTGTGTGTGTGGCTGGTGTGAAAGTATCACTCCAATGTCACTGCTGGGCTGAGAAACAGTCCACCACCCAAATGATATAGGCAAATTCAGTAGGCAACGATTAACAGTTGCTTTCATTTGATAAACAGAATAAGCTTTAACGCTAATGGTTTTACATTTCTTATAAAATTGACACTTAGGATGAGTTATTAATTTAATCAAGATATCTTCACTTTACTGTTTTTTTCCTGTGTAGTCTATTTGATTTTGACATTGTTTTACTCCTCCCAATATAAAACGCGTGCAATAGTTTTCATTAGTGTCCTGTCATGGCTTGGTCTCAGAAGACCATTAACCAGTGACAGGTGGACTGCACTGGCATCTCTCATATTTGTTCTGATCCAAAGTTAACTGTCGTCAAGATTATTTATATGAGATTCCTAGTTCCAAGTGGTTCTGTCATGACCAAGTGTGTGGTGTTTTGTTTTGAGCCAGTCTGGTGTGTGGGATTGAAGCCAAAATGTTTCAAATGTCCAACCTGGGTCTGCAAAGCTCTCTGTTGCTCCTTCATGCTTTCGATGACTTGCTGCAGATGTTGACGTTCCTGTTTCAAAGCAGTGATCTCAGCTGTCTCTTGCTCCCTCAGGACCCGAATCCTCTCCTCATACTGTTCAGACAGCAGCACCATCTGGGCACGGAGAGGCTCCAGCTCTTGGATCTGCTGTTGCAGATATGCTGCAGTGACATTTTAATCACTTTTAGAACTTCTACTTAGTCACAACAGCCACACATCTGTTTTGTTCAGATGCAAACGTGTACATACCCAGAGTAAACTCATATTCATTTTTGATGGCCGACAGCAGCGGCTTGTATGTTTTAAAGTCTTTAATAAAACAGTCAAAAACTTCTCGGTATGCCTTCAAAGGACAGACATGAGAAACACTTTTAAAACCAGACGAACAACAACCTTGCTATATATTCCAGAAGTAGTCTTTGTGTATAAAGTGTAAACCTGAAGTTTGAGCTGCTGGAGTTTGGGGCTGTGCATGTCTAAAGCTGAAAGTTCTCTCCTGAGATGTAACTCCAGTTGTTCCAGAAACTGTGGCTTACCTAGAGTATGTCCAAATCCATCATTGTATCTGTGGCACATGATACGTTATGAGGTTAGAGCCGTCAGTGTATTAAAGTGAAGGATGTGAAGAGTTACTTGATTGTCTTAACATATGAGTCCGTTTATGAATTGTGTATTATGTTTACTACTCTGGTTTATTTGTTTAATGCTTATTTATAATGGTCATTCTATTAAAAATGTACTCTATAGCTGTACCTGTGGTTTCTGTTTGCTCCAGAGCAAGTGTGTTTTTGACTGTGTTGCTGGACAACCTGAGAACTGACATGGCCAGGCCAGGTGGAAAGATAGCCAGAGCTACATCCATCTGTAACCTGGAGGAAAGTGAATCAAAATCATAAGTTAACGTCTGTAAAACAGAACATGTAAAGTATATACTAAGTTAAGGAGCAACTTACTTTTCGGATTTTTGCCACAGCCCTCACTTGGCCTTGACTCCCTTTGCTTGATGAAAGCCTGTTATGAATACAGACACCATAGAAGGGGGCATGTTTATTATTTTAAGACACACAGTAAAGTACAGCTTGTTACAGTGGTTAGAGATGGAGTAGTTAGTTCCTGGCACTGTCTTTTAAATAACAACCGGTTGTAGTGAATTGTGTGTTTTTTCTTGTAATAAGCACAATGAATATTTTCTGCTGGGATTTACATGGCTACTAGAAACAGGAATCCCAGCTATTTCCAACGAGTCATTTATTTGATTCAGTTGTTAATAAGATCCGATTCTTTTGGCTTCTAAACGACTCATTGCCATTCTTTCCTACACCTAACAAAAGGTTTTTAATAGTTTCCTAAATATGCCTGAAAGTACAATTTCTGATTAGTAAAATAACATAACATTACATTGTATATTACTGGATTTATTTAAATAATTGTAAAATCAGCAAGCAAATAAAAATGTTGACAATTGACAAACACACAGTACATATCTATTAAAGATGTGTCAGCTGTGTTTGTAGAATATATTTTTGATTAAATGACACTGCACAGATATAAAGGCACTGACTGTAAAAGAAACACTGACTATGAAAGAAAGAAACAGAGAGTCGGTTCAATGAGTCGACTCCTTTGTGAATCATTTGCTACAAAATAGCAGAACTCGTGATCAGGTGTACAATCAGTTCTTTTCTGGTTATTTTATACTTTTACTAGCTAAAAAACTTTTAGCATTTATTTAAAGTCACCAAAGTGCTAAAAATATTTATTTTTACCTTTTAGACGTTGACAGTGGTGGAAAATAAATATCCTTCTTTATAGACATGTGTTGATTTTTAAATTATATCTATATATAATTTTAATTTTGTCCCTTAAATTTAAATATTTTTTTTTCGTTTTTTATATTAAGACTTCAGCAATAACGTTGCAACACTGTTGTTGTTTATGAGCAGTTGCCATAGTAACGAAGGACCCCAAAGACCCCAAAAAGCCCAGAAAGAAGAGGAGGCAATTTCCTGCCTAATAAAAAGCATTTACTGTTTATTATCATTATTATATATGTAGTACAGTATGTTTTTTTCAGTAAGTATAACTGTATTTTATAAAATATATTTTAGTTTACTGGTATAGCAGCTATCTGTATTCCTGTTTTGTTCTACTATTACATTAAGGCAATATTTAGACACCTAATATATTTCACACATGATCCATGAACTTGTTTTTCTGAGCTTGTTTTCTCCCCTGCATAAAGTGTGAAACATTTAGAAATATAAAAGCAGCTTATTTAATAATTAAATATTTTACAGCTTAGTTATGAATAATGTTAGACTGAACATTGTGAAAATAACCGATTGTCATTAACGACATCAGTAAATTAAAATATCTTGGACAATATAATCACTGTAAACAAGTCATGAGTTTATAATGAAAAACAGCGGGGACTTCATCATGGGTTAATCTGTATTAATGTTTGTGGGTCACTGACAAAACATAAGGATTAGTATGATCTGTTACATAAAGAGTAGCTAAAAAAAGAAGTTGGACCTAAACTCTGCCTATATATAGTAATATTGATGATGAACACACACTGAATAATATATATGTCGACGTGTGTGTGTGTGTGTGTTTGATAAATGAGCTGTGAACACCATGAATTTGCACTTATTCATTTCTAAAACTACATATACTGAGCTCTACTTCTATCTCTTTCTCCTCAGAGCTTCGTGTACAATAAATTATGGGTAATGTAGTTTCTATGGCTACATGCCTGTTATCTATGTGTATTGCGCAGGACGATACTGTTAACTACACTACCCAGAGTGCACTGCGCGCTTGACTGTAAGAGCGTTGGTTATCCGGGGATATCGCTACTGCTATTTCTCCTCAGTCTATCGTTGTCCCTTTTAGAAGATTGACACAAGTAGGTAGGGAAAAAAACAAAGAAAGGAAAACACAAATAAAACAGAAAAATGGCAGAGCTTGGAGCAGGCAGCCTGTTACAGGGGGATCCTGCTTTAAATGACCAAGAGCAGAAGCTAAACGAGCGTTTGAAGCGGCTCTATCCGGCCGTGAACGAGGAAGAGACCCCCTTACCCCGGTCGTGGAGCCCCAAGGATAAATACAGCTACATCGGGCTGTCGCAGAACAATCTGCGGGTACATTATAAAGGTACACAGGCGGGACACTCTGTTTAACGCGTGTTTAACTGTCATGGTTTGGGCCTGGACGTTCCCCAAGGAAACGGGCTCCGTGTTTTTAGTTGAATGTGATTGTGTGTGTGAATTGTCCCCGAGCTGCTCAGAGCTGATTTTCAGTCCTTCTGCTTTGTTTCAGCAGAGGAAAAGACGAATTGCCCAAATGGTTGACATGTACAACAAACCAGCTCAGAGTCCGGCTAGCCCCAGGAGCTAGCTAGTTAGCTAACGCAAAAGCCAACAACAACATGATTACAGAAAGCCTGTTGTTTAGTAATATACGGCATTACAGTAGTGACTTTACTAACTTGTTCTCCCAGGAGCGTTTTAAACCACACTACAGTCCTGTATTTACTCCCACACCGGTCTTCTCCCTCATTTTACACACTGAATTATTCAGTGTTAGCAAAGCCCTGCACTGCCCACGGGAATACAGGTAACTGTAACCGGCTAGATAATCGCTGATTTCTACCAGTCTCACGCTCTGTCCACTGGTTTTCCTCAATCCACCGAGAGAGGAGACTGGACATGTTTATACTACACAGCTGTCATCTGTCCTCATGTCTCAGAAATGTCTCATTACTGTCTCGTGTCCCACTCCATATCACTGAACCTGCTGATTTATTGGGGGATTTAACCAGCTATACACTACACAGTTATATTTAGTTACACATCATATTAGTCAGGGAGCTGTGTGTGTGTGTGTGTGTGTGTGTGTGTGTGTGTGTGTGTGAGAGAGAGAGAGAGAGAGAGAGAGAGAGAGAG
>JAOVVF010000036.1:21890548-21915108 GCA_028565595.1 Duopalatinus emarginatus | reverse complement strand
CCATCTCCACATTATTGCATTCAGTTTTTATTCACAATTTGTTTAGTGTCCCAACTTTTTTGGAATCCGGTTTGTACTTACACAAGCGTTAAGTACCAAAAATAGCTCTTAAAATACACTGAGCTGAAAACACTAATGATGAAATCGCTTTTGTTTAAAGCTGTGTATAAATATAACGTGGCTGTTGGTCATAAGTAAGAAATAACACAAGACAGGATATATTCTAACAACAAAACAACTAAATTCCCAAAGTGTTTTATTCCTCTTAAGCCACAACAATTACTTTTTAACATGTAAACGGCGTAAAAAAAAGAAATAACTGAGTACACACACACGTGCATATGCATACGTATACATACATATATACATGTATATATAGATTTTCTTTAAAAATGTACAGAAAAGCAGAAGAACCTAAAATGAAAAAAAAAAGACACCTGGACACTGCACAGATTGGATTAGATCTTCCATGGCTTGATGTATGCTTTGATCCAAGCATATAAGCACCTGAGAGTTCAAGTTAGGTAATGTCTAGGAAATATAACAGTGGCGTATGGTCGGTTCCACTGATTAACCAGTAGCTTCTTTGCAGCAATTAAGGCTTAAAGTGATAGTTGTTGTATTTAGAAAAATAGGAGCTGGACATGGTTTGGCCTAATAGATCTGTGAGGCTATCAGCAAGCTGATGGATTCAAGGCAGGAGGATAGGTCCAGAGGTACTGCAAGAAAGTGCCACATTCCTCTAAGGAGCAAAAACTGAAGATGGCAGATTGAGTAGGATGCATATGAAGTTTTAGTGGTGTAAGATAAAACCTGTGCAAGAATTTCCAGTGTATCACTTAGTGGTCTGGGTCCTTGAAAGAAAGCAATGTTGCCTCCCATGCTTCACTCAAGAAAAACACCTGATCTTTTAAATTTTGATTCTTGGAACAAACTGAGAATATCCCATGGGTGCATAGGAAGCGACCATCACAAAATTATAAATACTAGAAGCTGAGCAAGAGTGCTGAGTAGGATTTATACTGTTAAATTTTAAATGTTTCTGTAGCTTGAGTTATATGGCACCCCATGTGCCCAAAGGGCTGATCTCACTCCTAAACAGAAGATCTTAAGTAGATCAAAATGCCTTCTTATTTCTGAAAAAGATCTCAGTCCAGCGTCACCAAAGATATCTCCTAGATAACAATTCTAATTGAGGACAGACCAAAGAAGAGTTTCCTGCTAATGAGTTATGCTTAGAAAACAGTGGGGAAAGGAGAGTGCTTTTTTTGAGCCAGATTTCTTAGTGTTTTCTAGGTGTCAGGTTATGGGCCCAAAATGCAGTTTACAGTGTCTGTTTGGAAACTTACACACAAAAGGTCACATAATTTGAATGGGCCAAAGACAGACTCCTCTAGTGTGCATGACGTTTGAATATTGGACTTAAACCTGTCTGACAGCAGTAAATGATTAATGTTTATTATTTATGAAAATCAAAGATACTTATTTTTGCGTTTAATAATCTACAACAGTTACTTACTATCACACACCTTGAAGCAGCTATTAACTCTAATTAAGAAATGACCCATTTCTCATCTCTTTTTCTGTCTGTAAAATGACTAAACCATAAAATGTAGCTTGACATGATAATGAGAAACAGCGCAGCGCAGTCCACTGTTCTGATGATATCCGATATCTGAGACACCTATAAAGTTATAATAGTTTTTTTTAACTACAATTAAGCTTTTGAACATGATTGTTGAGTTTGGAAAATTGATTTCTAGACCTGAACGCTTGTTTGTGTTTGGATGAGTTTCCTGTTAGTCCTCTATAAGTCACAGAGTAGATCCCGGGACAAGTGCTTTGTGAACATAAGGGAAGACTGAAGGAGTTAATACAAAACTATTTTAAATGTTTACTTAACAAAAAAGGACTAATTTTACATGTATAAATCCACATTCCAGCTTCACTGTATTAACAGTAAAAAGGTCTTTGATGAATAACAGCACGTCCTTGAATTCTGTTTATTATCTATACGTGCAGCGTCCCATTGAGTGAAATGATTAATGATGTTAATATAAATCTGTAATGTGCCCTGCGGCCAGGACGTCTGTTGGATCTGCTGGTAGTAAATTAATCAACACTTTCTTACCAATCAGATTGAAGCACTGTGGTATAATATTAGATATGAGATTTGTACTAGTTCCTGTGGTTCATTTCCCAGGCAGCCTTCAGCACTATATTTATAGAACTGAATGGAATGCATTGATTTGACTTTTTATCTTTTATTCAGTCATACAGGCTCATGTGTTAATAATAATTAATACACTATCTAGATCCTGGGCCTCTTTTACAGTCACTTTTTTTTACCCACATGTCTGTGTGCATGTCTGTGACCTTTGTCTGCTTGGGAATTGATAAGCCTATTTCCAGGCCCACGTTCTAGGCTTGGTCTCATGTGGTTTTAATAAATAGGTTACGTATTCAATTTTAAGAAAGAATGCTAATCAAGGTGTAATTTTGCCCAGTGAATATAATATGATGGCCTGGAAGAGAGCTGATCTCAGACCTGTGTTTACTGTGTCTGTCAGTTTTCAGGCCCCGGTTTCAGAAGTGTGTGATCACAAGGTTTTACATGATTTGAAAGGAAAAAACACAGTGTTCTCACTGAGCCAAAAGACGTGATTCGTCTGTGTTGCACAAGCCAGCTAATTGATATAGCATCTCATTGGAGTCATCTTGGGATTATAGTTAAATTACAGATTTCCTCAGAACAGAGCCACAAAACTGTCCATGGTTACAAAAGTTATGTTTTATCATAGCAGCATGTAATTTGATAATGGCAGCTGCCTTTAAATCCTGTGTGGAGGAAAAACCCTGAATCAGTGACTCATTGTCTTCTACTTATGCACTCTTTCCAGGTCACGGCAAAAACCACAAAGACGCCGCATCCGTGCGAGCGACCCACCCAATCCCCGCTGCCTGTGGGATCTACTACTTTGAGGTGAAGATTGTCAGCAAAGGGCGGGATGGGTAAGTGTTACGATGCTGAAGTGGACTGATGGAGGAAAGTAAACAGTAGAACTGGGACGAATGCCACAAACAGTTTTCCTCAAACCAATGCTGCATTCATGGTGCCTTGTAAACGCTCAATTTTCAAGTTATAATAACATAATTTTCCACTTCAGGGTGTTTGACATGCCACTGCGCTACTGTGAGCGATGTGCACCGCTATGATTTTGCTGCGCTCAGTGTCCAGCCAAAATGAGCTGTCGCGTTTTTTGCCACTGACCTTTCCAAACCCAATGAGACAAACTGTTTCATATGACGTGGTAAAAGCGGCTGATAGAACCTGGAGGAGAAGCTGATTCTCACCATTTTTAAGTACCCTGAGCTGAAAGTGCACCTCAGTAGATAAAATGCAGCATGCTGACTTTTCAGCAGTCAGACAGGACTAAAACAATCACTTTTTTAAACTCTGACACACACATTGTATGGTTGCATTCAGAGTAAATAGGTTACAATGTGCATGTTTTGATGACGTCTTGCCATGCTGCTCAAGCCCAGCGCTGAGCAAAGCAGCATTTTGCCCCGGTTTTGCAGTGAGCGAAGCGCAAAACGCTTATCATCTGAACGTCCCCTTATGGCTGATCAGTATACAGTGTAACTCATTAAAAAGGAAAGAAGCTCCTGCTCCTGGTTTATTGATGCTGTACACAGCCATGTTGATTTGATGTCTCTTGTTGAACTCTGACCCAAAGAGACCTGAGTTCAAGGGAAATTCTGAGTCAAGCTTTTAGTCTAATACAGCATTGACTTTGCTATGAGTAACCATTTGTGTCTCTAGATGTGTGTTTAAATACTGCGTTTTCCTGAATATGAGCTGCCCCATTGCTGTTTTCTTTTTGCCTGGATGTGTGTTTTTCTCTGTATGTGTGTGCACACTACTATGTTTAGTTATAAAAACAGACACAGAAGGGTGATTTTTGAAGTTTGAGATATTAGTGCTGGTGTGCTGTACATATGCTTGGCAGATTCAGCAAACTGTCACATTTTGGTCTACAGTTTTTTTTTGGTGGTGTTGTAATTTACCACAAAACTGAATTGCTACCTTACACCCGACCTTAAACATGTGGAGTATTTTTTGGGGGTCTCTGCTTGACCTTAGCCGTTTTCTCTTTAGCTATAATTCTTGTACGCTATTTTCAGTTTTATTCAATTTACACCTCACATAATATAAGCAGTATTTTATGATCAGTAGTCCAGACAGTGCTTTCCCTGCTATACATCGATGATGTTACGCCACACTGTGACACAGCTGTTTGTAAAGATTCAGCTGGCTGGCTTCATGTGACTGGGATACATGTGATAGCCTTCGCCCTCCCAGTCTCATAGATGGGGGGGACTAATAGGGGGGACACAATATGTGATTGGGAATGAATCAAATTTAAGGAGAAAATCCTTCAGTTTTATAATGACTTACTCTTTTCCTATAGACAGTTCACTGGTCTTTTTGTTGTTTTATCCTTTTTAACAACATGTACTGTCTTCACAGTGAAACCAAATCAACAGACAATCAGCAGACATTCAGAGCTAGTAACTGTGTAGACTTTAAGTCTAACATGACACACTTGGGCAACAAGAAGTCAGTTACATGATCCAATATTTTTGATCGCTCTAAATATGATGGGTTCAAAAATAGGCCTCATGTTCTATTTTTTGACATATCTAGATGTAAATGATAATGGAAAGTCTGATATATCAAATCTAATGTCTTTAGTTTATGGCAAAAACAATAGGATTTGCAGTTTCAATATTTTTGGAGGGGGCTGTGGGCATGTCTAAGTACCATGCTGTTTTATAATTTTCTTATCACCACCATTTTTGGATTAAAGTGTCAGTGCTTTTTATACTTGATGGTGCAATTTGTTTAGGTGACC
This sequence comes from Duopalatinus emarginatus, assembly GCA_028565595.1. Classification (NCBI taxonomy): domain Eukaryota; kingdom Metazoa; phylum Chordata; class Actinopteri; order Siluriformes; family Pimelodidae; genus Duopalatinus; species Duopalatinus emarginatus. The sequence continues at coordinate 21,910,189 of JAOVVF010000036.1, read as the reverse complement.
ATGTAAGTTATACAGAAATCCTGGTCTTAACCTCTGTTTTCTTTTTTCACTGTTGTTTATAGGTACATGGGCATTGGACTGTCCGCCCAGGGAGTCAACATGAACAGACTGCCGGGTGAGTTAGTGGGGGAGGTGTGTGTGTGTGTGTGTGTGTGTGTGTGTGTGTGTGTGTGTGTGTGTGTGTGTGCGCGTGTGCGCGTGTGCGCGTATGCTTCTGAGGGAGACATTTGTGCAAACATCATTCCTGATATGTGGTGGACAGGTGGATTGAAGTTTGGACTGAGTGTTTGAGTGGCTTTATGTATCAGGCTTGTGTTATATCAGTACACACTGTTATTATGTGCATTCCTCAGATTGGTCTACCGATAAGTATCATGACTTATACTGACCAAATAAATTAGCATTTGTTTGGTCCTAGTCTAAATATTAATGACCACGTTGTATTATCAAATTCTGCTCTTTACATATAGACTAGTTAAGATAGTGTGAACCTTGTCTTTTATTTAGCTGTTATGCCCCATTTATGCACCTGTAGAAACAGAGTGAGCCATTTAAAGTTATTATACACTATTGTATGATTATATGCTATAAGTAACCCAAAAACATTTCTGGAAATGCTTGACAGTGACGGAGTCAAATTACTTGCATTAAACTGATTAGCCTACTTTGATTTCTATCCTTTAATTTGTTTGTGGTTTGGCATGACTCTCATCTCCACCCTTCCTGTGCCGTTACTCTGTCTTCTCTGGCCATCTCTCTGCATCCCGTCTGAATGTTAGACCTGCTTTAAACATGCCTGAACATGTGCTGCAGGCTGAATGAACCTGGACCTCTCCTTAACCACTCCTCCATCCAAAACACATTGTAACTCAGCTCTATGAGAATGCACGACACGGCCTCAGTAGACAGGCTTGTGTGCCAGGAAGCACATCTAATAAACTTTGCCAGGACGCAGTATTCTATCAGCCTTTTGTTCCTCTGTGGATTTGGGTTTTCAGGCACAAACAAGACTCTTGATGTTATTGATGCTAAAAAATGTGTGTCGTTTCTTTCTTGCTTAATATTTGTGCACCAGTCTTGTGGAATGCTGTACTGTTGTGGTGAAGAAGACGTCTTTATTATTTTGTCACATACATTACATCTTAGTAAAATCCTTTACTTGGCTTGATAGGAAGTTAGGGTCAAAGCGCAGGGACAGCAGTGATACAGCGCTGAAGTATAAAGGGTGTTGGAGTATAAAGTGCCTCGCTCAGGGGCCCAATTGTGGCAGCTTGGTGGTGCTGGGATTTGAACCCTCTACCCTTCAATCAATAACTCAGAACCATTGATTGGTGGTGTAACTGAGGTTTATTAGAGTTGTTGGGATTAAATTAATGGGATTGAGTCATGGGTCTTGTTAGTATCAGTGTTCATAAATGGTATAACTATAATAAGTGCCTGTAAGAGAAGCTTCTTTGGATCTTGACAGTGAGCACATACTTCTGTCCATTTGTTTTAAATCATCCTGGTTTTGTTGTCGACTGTTTTTGCTGTCAGCAATGTTGTCAATTCACTAATCACACCATAGGGGGTCACATAAAATGAAAGTTGATTTTTGTTTATCAACCACACCAGAGGTTCATGTTTAGATGAGCTGATTCACATTTTTTAATAATAACCAGATTGTGTTCTGCAACAGTATTTGTCAAGTAGTTTGTTTGATCGACATCATAGGCACACAATTACCTGCCATCAGCGACCTTCACCACCAGCGTAGCGGTCGCAGCATCATCAGGGACTCTTCTCACCCAAGTCACACCCTGTATAACCTCTTGCCCTCTGTGAGGAGATACAGGAGTACCTGTGCCAGAACCACCCAGCTTATGAACAGCTTCTTTATCAGTAATCAGTTGCACCACTGAACTCCTCAATACACACACAACTATCCACTACACCACACTCCATCAGGACAACTACTGCCCACATTACACACACTGGACTAACCTTACACAATACACTCACTGTTCACTGGTCGTTGTATATCATATATATATATTAGGGCTGTCAAACGATTACAATTTTTAATCGCAATTAATCTCAGAATTTCATATAGTTAATCGCAATTAATCGCATGTTTAAAATCTATGTAAATGAATAAGGCTTTAAAGTGAAATGTTACAATTATAAATGGTGAACACATGTTATGCTAAAAGTAACAAAGTAATTATATATATATATATATATTCAGTCCGCATTAAATTGCTAGACCCTCTGAGAAAAAATCACTATCTAACTAAAGGATGTTTCTCTGTCTATTAATATTCATAAATTAGATAACTATAAAAATGTCTGGAAGAATTTCTTCTTGCGATGATGTTGATTTCTCATTGGCAAGAAATGTGACTAGTTGCATGTTTTGAAACAGTAAATTAAACCTACTGACTTTGTCATTACCTTGTGATTGCTTAGTCATGCCTTTACAACACCCGATCACCTGAAATTCTGTGTAGTACGAGTCTGTGTGTTTGAATAAGGTGACACACATGTGACACAGAGTGAAAGAGGTGATTTGGGTGAAGGGTTTCCTGTATGTCATTGTGCTTATGTGGCCAGTAACATGACAGGTCAGGTGATCACTTGCCTCTTGGTTTCTCCATGGAGTCTGGAACGATCTGGAGTGCTTCTCCTAATTCTGCATTGCCTGACTGAATAAGAGTGGGTGTTAATGCAGCACTTTCTCCCTGTGCTACTCTTTGTTTTAGAGCTTTTGGAATATGATAGAAGAGGAAACGTGCTTGTGCAGATTGAGCTTTTTGTCTGCTGTAGTTGGGTAAATTCTAGTATTTCAGTTTTTGTTTAGTATCAGTGGTTTACTCCTGACCACTACTCCAGCTTCAAATCATCACACACAGGGACAGCACCAGCATAAAGCTCATACATGTGCAAATATGCCATACATGACACTTTAGTGTATATACATTCTCCACATTAATAGGAACACCTGCACATTCATGCAGTTATCTAATCAGCCTATCTAATCTAATAAACCTAATCTAAACCTAATCTAATCATGTTGCAGCAGCACAATGTTAAATATACATGTACAGGTTAAATGTTTTAGTTTACCTCAGAAATTATAATGAGGGGAAACTGGGACTTTAACTGTAACATGTTTGCTGGTATCAGATCGGCTGGTTTAAGTAACAGAAACTATAAATTTGTATCAACATGATTGTATGCATTGTGCTGCTGCCACATGAGCTGGAGTTCCTATTAAAGTGGACAGTGAGGGTTATACAAAAGCTATATCCATACATAACTACTTTATCAGGTGTGTGTCGTCTTGCACTCTTGCCTTATAGTGTATGCGCCTATTATACAGTCTGTTGTTTTGTTATGCACTTTAAGTCTTTGGAGTTGCCAAGTCTCATTTTAATGTGCCTTTGTAGCAGCTACGAATGTGCACATGACAAAACACAGCTTTGAGTTGTTCTGGTACAGGAATTTTTTTTTCATTTTTGCTTTATTCAAGGTTTACACTATAAGCCAGGGAGGAAAGACGACACACGCAAAATGAATACAAATAATACGCACCTAAAAAAGTAGATATGTATGACTATAGCTTTTGTATAACCCACATATTGAGACGTGATATTATATTATATGTACATTGCTGTTACTGAATACATCTGTATGTGTGTGTCTGTTTAAGCGTGTCGTCTGTATGTGTGTGTTTAGGTGTGTTATGTCTGGGGTCTGTAACATTGAGAGAATGATGAACATTGCTTTATATTTCTGTCGGGACTCCTCCACAGATGAACCTGATACCTCACAGTTCTGACACGATTCACTCATTCTTCTATTTTTTTTTTGGATCCAATCTGTCTGTCCAATCTGCCTCTCTGCTTAGCTTTTAAACTAGTAGAACGTTATAGTGCATGGTGATGCCAAGCTGTTCACGCACCACCATATGCGCAGGATAAGCTGGGCATGAACAAATCACATTGGAATTCACAGTGTCTGAGGTGAACAGTAAGTGTTGCAGGGAACTGAGTCACTCATTGTGGCCTGTGTGGATCTAGCATGTGTCTGATGCCCCTAGTGGCCGGATTAGGGGTGTCAGGCCTTATTTTCTTTTCAGCTGGTCCCTGATGTCCACAGAAAAATTCTGATCACTGTTATTTATTTTTCCTTCCAGGCTGGGACAAACACTCCTACGGTTACCACGGCGATGATGGGCACTCCTTTTGCTCCTCAGGGACCGGCCAACCATATGGGCCCACCTTCACAACGGGCGATGTGATTGGCTGCTGCGTTAACCTTATCAACAACACATGCTTCTACACTAAGAACGGACATAGTTTGGGTAACGGAGCAAATATGCTACCTGTCCTGTCAGAAAATACACCTGCTGACTAAGCATATAGTCATGTCCTTTTGAGTCAAAACCTGCTGAACCTGAAAAGCCTTTGTGTGTGTGTATGTGTATGTATGGCCTGAGTGGATGTTCATTTGTCCTTTTCTCTTTCCAGGTGTGGCCTTCACGGACCTCCCAGTAAGTGATCAACCTCACAGGCCCACATACCAAGACGGCCTATTTTCACTGCCATACCCTTGAAATGTTTTGTTGCCCATTGTTAAATGGTTGTATTTCCTTCACTGGGTTGTCTGCAGAGAGTGTATGATTAATTAAATAATTAAGCAGTAATCCACGTGTAGTGACTCAGCGACTAGTGTGAAGACAAAAATGCCGACAAAAACTATTATCTCTATGACTCTTTCATACCTTTTTTCCTTTATTTTGTTATTTCTCTCTCCTCCTTTTAGCCCAACCTGTATCCTACAGTAGGTTTACAGACTCCTGGAGAGATTGTAGACGCTAACTTTGGCCAGCACCCTTTTGTGTTTGACATTGAAGACTACATGAGCGAGTGGAGGGCAAAAATACACAGCATGATCGCTCGTTACCCCATCGGAGAGAGACTTGGAGAGTGGCAGACAGTGTTGCAGAAGTGAGAACCGATTTTTTTTTGTAACGGTTACATAATCAAAGCGACTGTGTTAAAGTCACACATTTACACTATCATGCACAGATTAATACCTCTTACTGTACAATTGTCTCTATATTTTATTGCATTTCATTTACATGTGCTCTGGTTGGGTCATGAAGTCATGAGCCACACAGTCAGGATTTGTCTCCTGTGTTGAACTACGGTGTCAATACAGCCTGGGTTCTAGTGTTGCATCTCTATCTCAGGCAGTCTCTCCGAGTGTGCATGTTTGTGTATAATTTTGCTGTTTCTTCTCAACTGCTAAAATCATACAGCTGCATTTGTATCCCAAATTCTAAAATGCACTTTTTTTGGGTACATCTTCCTTGTGGCTACTCTCAGTGACCCTTTTATCATGTACGTTTACGATGTAAGTCGGTGTTAGGTTTTATTCACACTTTGTCCGTCTGCACTCCATTTATCAATGAAAAACACAGTAAGTCAATACCATAGATTTAACAACAACAGCCTCAGACTTAAAGCCAAGAGCTCATGTTTGGTTTCTTTGAGTGGTTTTAGACATAACTTTGTTAGATTGTTTTTGATGTAACATCATTAAACAGTGCTGACATGTTTCAGCAGCATTTCGAAACCCAACCTTCTCAAAAACCAAAAAATGCCTAAAACCAGCCCCAAACATTTGGGCATCGGAAAAGGGAGCCTTAGCATAGGAAGTAGGTTTTTACCCAAGTTTCTGGTGTGTGGATGTAACTCGTACCATAACCACTTTTTCCCTCTGACAATCTTTGAAATGTATCTTCCAGTTTTTGTCTGCGTCAAAAAGCCCTTCTCTTATATGAACTTGTCTGGTGTTGCCCTTTTACACATGTAGCACACAACAGCAGATTGTCTGCTCAAACCTATTGGAAACTGGTGAATTTGGGTGATGGGTGTTTTCTGGGTAGAACCTACAGGAGGCGCTGCAATTGCTGCTGTAATTTGGTTATAAACAAACAAGTTACTTGCCGTTCCTCAAATTTATTTGACGATTTCAGTGTCTTATCAACAGAAGTTCCCCAATCTGATAGTCTCTTCATTTAAACAATTTGTTACCATCTTCTTGTAAATGACTCTTCTTTTTCACCATTGGATGTTTATCTTACCAGTCACATGATACAAATGGCATCAACATGCCCCCTTGCTCACTATTCTCTGGAGGTTACACATTTGGCAGGGCAAAGTCTGTTTAACGTCCAGTCCAACTAATTCAGACTTTTGCATTCTGATCATTCAGCTGCTCCGGCTAGTGTCTAGATACATGCAGGGTTGCAGTGCATGTGTGAAACAGGCAGTAGACACACTTACACTTTGGTAATTTACAAAACTTGTATTTGATTTAATTCAGATTATTTGCTGTAAAACAAGATCCTAGCAGACATATGTTATTTTTATCTAGCACACTTTTGTAAACCTGTCATTAACTGTCTGTCTGCTGCTCCTACACTGAGCATGGGGCAGCACAAATCCTGTCCTGACGTAGGGCAATGAGCATGCTGTACCAGAACTTACACTAGGTTAGCAAATCATTGGAAAATTGGCACTTTATGAACATTAATATTTATGGAACAGGTGTTGATTAACCCCTAAATTTTGGAGCACGGCTATGGGGATTGTTCACTATTACTGAAGTAAGGCTGCGGAGTCTTGACATGCTGTTAGTGCTCCCGTTCATCCCAAAGGTGTTCAGTAGAGATAAGGTCAAGGTGCAGGACAGTTACGTTCTTCCAGTCCAACCTTGGCAAGCCATGTTTTTAGGGACCTCAGTTTGTACACTAGGGCATTGCCATGATGGGACAGATTTAGGCCTCTTAGTTCCAGTGTGTTCTCCCCGTGCTTGAAGTGGGTTTCCTTCGGGTACTCTGGTTTTCCTCCCACAGTCCAAAGACATGCACATTTGACTGATGACATTAAAAAACAAATAAATAAATAGTTTCAGTGAGGGGAATTCCTAATGCCACAACATGCAACAACAGTTTAGGAAAGGCTCACACATGGCTGTAATGATCAAGTGTACTGTATGAGGGGACTTATCACGGCAGTAACACTAACCTGATCGTGGATTTTGCACTGGTATAAAAGTATCAGAAATGATGCTGTGCTTGAATATATTGTTAACCTTGTGGGCATATATTCAGGCCTGTAATAGTGGTTCAGTGGTGGGCTATGTGGTGAGGTAGACAGTTAGAAGGTGCATTACCTGAATCACGCACTGTGCATAGCAGTAAACATGCTACATTTGTTACATACAAGTGAACCTAATAAAGTAAGAACTTACTTACTGTACATACCATGTTTTTCAGGTTAGGACTGCTATACTAAAACATGGTTATCTATATGAAACTCGGTAAATGTAAAAAATAGGCTGTATATTGTACATTGGATTGATAAGGATCTTAGCAGATGGCTGCTGGATTGACTCTATGCATTTAGCTAAAATGGGTGTAGTCTGTGTTTTGTGTCATGGGGCACAAAGGCTTATGTTATGAAAAACATATGTGTTTCTGAATGCTAGTGGTAACGTCTATGGTATGTGTAGGAGTACAAGTAGTTTTGTTTTTTTTTCTAAGCCCCTGCCCCAAAAACGTTTAAGCATATGCCTGCATGTAGAAGAGGGGTGTAACCAAATCTGAATTATTGAGAATGAACTGATAATGTGTTCAGACTAATACAGATACTAGTCAGAAGTGCTATTCTTTCTTTGTCTTCCTTCTGAGTGTGGGCGTATTATGTTTTCAGGTTTGTCTGTTTGAGAATGAGTTTCTGAATCTTTCCTTCCTGTTTGTCATAGACTGGAAGCTAATCTTCATGGTCAGAAAATCAAGACCCATTGTCACTGATGTCTGCAGTTTTACCATCAGTCCATCTGTCTGTCCTGCGTCTAGAACCAGTGTTTCTAATATTTATTTGAAATTATTACTGTATTATTACCAGCAGATTAACTGATTAGATATAAGTTTGAAGTAAATGTTAAGGGTAGCTTTGTGGTACAAATTAGTGATGTACTTTCCTGACCGTGTCATTGGCTTTGAGTTTGACTTGTTGTAGTAAGGTTCTGCGATTGACTAAAGCTATGTGACAAGGCACACAACATAAAAGTAGTGCAAATGCGAGGTTTTATTTCATGTGGATGAGTGGTCAGATATTTAACTTACAGAAACAAATGACTAGTCAGATGTAAAGCTTACTTGAGTTGCTGTGTGATGCATTAACAAGGATCATTCATTTATCTTTATTAACTTGGTCAACCCACATCAGGTTTAATTCAGAATACAAATACAAACACTAAACAGATACAGAAGGTTTTACACTCCCAACATTCACACTGTGGACAGGATACTATGCTGTCTCTAACTTCATATGATGTTTTCTTTAGTATGGTATCCAGCTACCTGGTGCATCATGGGTACTGCGCTACAGCCATGGCCTTTGCCCGAGCCACAGAGACCATGATACAGGAGGACCAGGCCTCCATAAAGAACAGACAGAGTAAGAACATGCATGCAAAAAGAAACACACCCGAAGCCTCCTGATTCGCACCATCTGTTTGTAAATAATTTCTTGTCTGTCATATAACCACAGAGACTACTTATTGAGTGAGTCAGTTTTGTCAGGATTCATCTTCATTTGATCATTGTACATATTGTAGAGTACATGTGCTTAAATTCAGATCAAAACTACTGATAGGCTCTTTAGTAGTACAGGTAATGGACACACTGTATGTAATCTGTGTTCCAGGAAAGTTTGCATTTGATATATATTTACTTCTGTCATAAGTAGAGCATGTCACCATATATACAGTCACTAGCTGCCTTCAGATTATCATGTCCAGTCATGTGGCAGCAGCACAACACAAAATCAATCATATATATCCCTTGTGAATGTACTGGAAGAGTAAAGACAATATATTTTGCTATCCAATGAAGACATTTTGGCTCAAGATAAAAAGATGAATGATCTGATGATGGACCAGAATTTTGGCAACTTTCTAGATATGTCAAAAAACTTAAAACACAAAAAGTTTGTTTGCGCAAAAGTAAAGGAACAGACAGCCTTAAAGTAAATAACACTTAATATTTGGTAGCATATCCCTTGCCTGCAATCAAGCCGTTGACCCACTGACATAACCACACTGTTGCGTTCTCCTTTTGTCGTTTCATTTGACTAAAACTGTGTTTTGGGTCTTTGTCTTGCTGCATGTTAAAGTTAGTCCCTGTTGCATTGGACGTATTTAATGAGCCCATTGCAGTAGCACAGTAGCAGCTGTATAAACCCAAGCCATGACACTACCTCCACCGAGGTTGACCAATGAGCTTGTATCCTTTGGATCATAAGCACATTCTTTTTTTTTTCTTCACATTATAAACAACTCCAGAGTCTTCATAATGGTTAACAACATTTACAGTCTTCACAGGTAAAACCTAATGTTCAGGTCAAATGTAGACATTGATTGATAAAACTTGAAAAAGATTTAATCCAATAGCTTTTCAGTCACATGTTCATGTATTTTTGATCACTTGAAATAGGTCGGTTTATACAAAAGATGCCATGTTTGAAGTTGATATTATGATCCATCGTCTCATATACATCTTTTGATCTCAACACAAAATGTCTTCTGTGAATAATAAAAACTATGACTTGGCCTTGTTATTCCAATGTTCTCTGAACCTGTCAAGAGCTTCAGTTAATACCGCCTGGTCTTTTTACCGTGTTCAGTGTTTTTTGTAAACCTGTACCCATTGTAGCCTCAGATTTCTTAGCTGACTGCAGTGGAATGAGGTGCGTCAAGGTTTGGTATGTTGTATGTTCTGAGATGTTTTCCTGTTCATCAGAGTTGTAAAGAGTGGTTTGAGTTCCTCTCCCTCTGTCAGCTCAAACCAGTCTGGCTGTTGTCCTCTGTTCTCTCGCATCAACAAGACATTTCCATGCACAGAACTGCTGTCACTGGATGTTTTGATAGATTTAATAGGTTTATTGTTTTATTACTATTATTATTATTATTATATGCAAGTTATGTTTCCTATGTGTATAGTATATTAATGTATTAGAGTATGCAGCTTTAGTGTTATCTTGTAGAGATTAGTGACATGCACTCATGATGATACTCAGATTGTTTTTTTTTTTTTTTATATGTAATTTATTTTCAAGCCAGAGTATTATGTTCATCATGGGTTCTGGCATTGTGTCAGCATGGCATTAGGCTAGGTTTTGCACAGATGGTAACTGTGTGCGCGTGTGTGTGTTTCTCTTGTATGGAACAGGAATACAGAAGCTGGTATTGGAAGGTCGTGTTGGAGAGGCCATCGAAGCCACACATCAGCTGTACCCCGGACTCCTAGAACGCAACCCCAATTTACTCTTCATGTTGAAGTGAGTGTCCACACACACAAGCTTTAAAAGAAAGGAGTTGTTCTTCTGGGTCAAGAGATTGTACTCAGGTCCACAGCAATGTAGCAGTGCAGAGTCTGTGCACATTTGGGTTTGTGTAATCTCTGTGCCTTTTTAATCTTATTAGATATGCACTTAATGCCATGCTAACTCACAAATGATTAATAGACCCTTTATTGTAATATATAATTCCAGATCACTAGAACTGGATAGCATACACTCTATAAAATATGGCATTTAAAGTATTCACTTGATTCAGTGATTTATTTTTACCAGCTAACCAGATACCAATCAGTAATGTTCAGCTTTCACCTTGCTAGTTGTTAGCAACAGATATAGTCAGTACAGCCTAGTTTTTACTGGAAGCTGTTGGCGTTTCCCTTTATTTTCCTCCTGATTTGACTGCTTTCTTATTTCTTTTACCTGAGTAACAACGACCCTAGTTTATATTCAGAGACACTGCATATTACTTTCTATCTATTCATCTATCCATTTAAATGATTGTATTGACCAGATACATATGTATTGTAATTTGTAGTTTAGAAAAAATCTGAATCACAATTATTCACCAAATGTACCCAAAATAAATGAAGCACTGGAAACCATATTAACTGCCATACCTTATAGTAAAGGTGATGTGAACTGGTCCTAATAGCACTTCTCCAATGCAGCACTAAACCTAAGTCTATTCATAACGGAGTGTGTGTCACTTTCTGTTCACTTTAACTTTCACTAGAGGTTATCAGGTGGTTACTTGATAAGCACAATAATACTAAAAACAAAACTAAAGGAGAGGCTCCTGAGGCACAACAGAAATGCACTCCATGCCACTGAAAGCCAAGGGAGTCAAACTAAATTGGTCATCGTATGTCTTCTCCTGTCAGTCACAGCCACTCTGGATAATCATGGCTGTTTGTCAGCCTGCAGTAGAGGATTATTTTCCCTGTGTCTGTTATGTTGAGAATAGAAGTACATGAGAAGAAATGTCTTTGGTGTGTTCATATTATTGCTGTAATATTCAATGAACATAGAGAGATTTGACAGTGGAGCTGTTATTCTGTGGCTGAATGTCTTTCTAGACCACTCGTGAGCGCACTATGTAGCTCTCTAATTTTATAATCTGTGTAATTATCTAGTAGAAAAAGTTAAAAGGAAGTAATTTAGAAATTGCCCAAGATGGCTGCTGATTTTACATAGATCACAGGAAATAAATCGATTAAAAACGTAGGTGCAGGTGAATAAATAAAATAAATAATCTGAAAAAGATGGTGTCTTAAATTCAGTGGCACATTTATTATGTCAGTCATCTGCTGAATTTATTCTCAGGCATGTACTGTAGCTCATACCTTATTTAGCTGCGTGCACTGTTTCGAAATTTTTAATTGTGTGCTCTGGTAACCAAACTTATACTCATGAGATACAAATAAGAGACAAGCCAGCCTGAACTAAAAGTAGCAGATGCTTTCATCTCGGCATCTCTGCTGTTATAGCAACGTCTTGATCCATTAGCCTACTGATAGAGACTGCTATGGCTATTATTAAATATTTCCTGGCCAGGGTAATAAAACAGTCAGTTAGGTAGTCCTTCATTGCTGTCCAAGACTCATTTACTTTTGTGCTACAAATTGGACTGACCACTCCAATCACCCAGGACAGGACTCATGTAAATGGGACCTAAGACACGTTTTTAGTAGATGCTATTATCCTCTAGTAGAAGATTTGTGTGCTGGTAGAAACTGAAGTTCAACCAGAGACACTACTCACATGCGTATTCACAATGTGTCTCTCTTGCAAACAGGTTAAATTAGAGAAAACCCGCTCATCTATGCAAACCAATTCTCTCTCTCTTTTTTTCTTTTTTTAATTTTTTTTTTTTTTTAGATGTAGCCAAGCTGTTACTCTACCGTGTGATTTAATAAAAATGTCTTTATAACATCTGAGCTGAGTTGTTTGTTAGTGTGAACAGTGAGAAATGGGTTTGACTCTCAGCTGTACTTATTAGGTGACATTACCTTGAGAATCCGCTTGAAAACGAAGCTTTATCAGTTATCAGAGAAAATGAAGCATGAGGCAGATGGCACAATAACATTAATGTAAAGGTGAGCTATTTAGGAGCCCATAGGGTCAGGTCTTATTGGGGTGCTGAGCCGAATGGTCATATTTGCTGTCAAGAGTAGTCTATTCAGCTGTGTTTAATGAGAAGAAAATCTTTTCTGTTTTTAAGTTTTCACTCTTATAATTCTGATGGAAATTATGATATATTAAGTCCAGATAATGACATAATGTTTTGAAATTGCATGTTATAAAGGCTATGTTCACACAGTAAGCAAAAGTGGTATGTGGTATGGCTCTGTATTTCTGCTCTCTGTAAGTCTTTTTCAGATGGTGACTTGTGATAGGTTTGCTCCTATGCTGTGGAGGTTCTTAGTAATGTCACAATATAAACCGACATGAAGACCAGAGAATTGTTTATGGGACAAACACAAGGTTTTTTTTGTAGCTAAGAAAAGAAAGAAAATTGGTCTGAGCTACTGGAAAGGCATTACAGGGCTGTACAGCCAGTATGCAATGTTCTGGATAAGATAAAACAACACTAGTGGACCAACAACCAAACATGTAATAGGTCAGCCAAGGAAAACACCAAGGGAAAAGAAACTGATATTACTAAGCACCTCCACAGGGCAGGAGCAAACGTATCCCAAGGCACTGTAAATATGTCACATGACTTGTCCAAGCTAGGTGTATTAACTGCATGTTAACGGCCACAGTTATTTCTTTGATTCCTGGTTTCTTTAAATGCTTTAAACATTCCTTTGGCAAGGCAGCCAGAATTTCCTCCGTGCTTTGGCTATTTCTTTTGTGAACTCCTCAAACACACTGGTTACCATGTAATTTTGTTTGTGCAGCAACACCACCCGAAATGTTTGAGGTCTGTTTCCTCACAACCTTCCACTAAAATCCTCCTTTTCTGTTATTCCCCATTTTTCTTTCCTGGTAGCACAAATTCGTCATGACTGGTGAGCTTAAATGACATGCAAGTCACATGAACTATACATACCACATATGAAAGTTCCCCAATGTGGATTAAGGGGATAGCAATGATTTGGTGTGTCCACTCGAACAATGTTAAATGTAAATATCTCTTTAAATGAATCGACTTGATGGCATTACAAACAGTGTAAGATTCACTTTGACCGACGTGAACGTGACACACACGTCGTCATCATCATCATCATTTTGACACATGAACATGACACACACATACACACACAGTGATGTAACATGACTAACTCATCTTTTTTCAGGTGTCGGCAGTTTGTGGAGATGGTAAATGGTACAGACAGTGAGGTACGATGCTTTAGTGTCCACTCCCCCAACACCCAGGACAGTTTTTCTGGTTCCCCAAGCCTTAGCCCCCGGCATGGAGCCACCAACCCCCATCTGCACAGCACAGGTGACACTTTTTTTTTTTTTTTTTTTTTGCTTATTAATAATGACACCTTCAAGTAAATATACATATAAAAATACATAATTCCATCTCTCATAAAATACATGGGTGTGGTGTGGGTTTTGGGAATTTGATTGAAACAGCACAGTGTCTGTAAATGAAAACACAGTTTGCTCTTTTTGTATGTTTTAACTTCCACTGTATACTCAGTATGTGAGCTAAAAACAGAACACGCTTGTTAAACTGGCAAAACATGCATGGAAATGTAAACATGTTTATTTACCCTCAAACCACTTTATACACTATATTGCCAAAACTATGTGGACACCTTACCATTGCATCTGTATGTGCATGTTGAACATGCCATTCCAGATTTAATCCACTTTATGCGGTTAATAATAACCTCTATTTTTTGTAAGACTTTGCCCATTTAGTGCGTTAGTAAGTTCAGGCAATGTCAGGTGAGGAGGTCAGGTCAGTTTCCAAATTCATTCAACACGGTTTTATTCATTTCAATACGGTTTTGGGGGGTTGAGATCAGGGCTCTGCTCAAGACACTCGAGTTCTTTGGTATCAGCCCTGGTATACACCGTATTCATGGAGCGCACATGTGTACAGGGGCATTATCATGCTGGATAAGATTTGGATCTCTTAGTACAAGTAAAGAGAAATCTCAACGTTAGGTTGTAAGAAGACATTGCTGACAATTGTGTGCCTACCACTTGTATGGCAACAGTTTGGGGAAGACCACCATATGAATTTGAATGTCAGGTACCACATTTTGGCCATTTAGTGTGTCTGAGTTTTATATCTAGTGTCACAGGCATTTAGACATTTTTAACAGTTAATGACTAGCTATAGAGTTATTATGCTAGCCTGAGCTACACTCATAGATTTGCAAAGTTTCCTCAGGATGTAAGCTGATCCTTCATCGTTCTGAGTACTGTTTTAAACCCCACCCAGACTGTTATTAGACTGTTTATTAATGCACAGTCACATGTAATTTTACATTCATTTGCTGGTGTTTCTTGTCCATTAATGTGCCTGTGTCTGTTATAGTGATCATTGGGTGTTAATTGTCTTTGGGTGTGCAGTGTGAACAGCATGTTGTATATCTGTATTCCACCTTGATCAGGAGCAGACAGTCCCACATGCAGTAACGGTGTGACGCCTTCTAACAAAAACAAGGGCCACACCAAATACCCCGGAGCTGGCTCCGCCTCCTCTTCCCCTTCTTCCTCACCTTCCTCTGTCAACTATTCTGAGTCCAACTCAACAGACTCCACCAAGTCCCAGCCTCACAGCACCACCAGCAACCAGGAAACCAGGTAGAGAGAGAGGGCACACTGTACATTTCTAAATAAAAGTTTGCATGCATGCTTTTTGTTTTTATATATAGATGTGGACAAGATCTTTAATTCTTCTTGAAGTCTAATGTGTGCATGTGTGTGTGCGCATGCACAGTGATAGTGAGATGGAGATTGAGCCGGAGCATTACAGTAATGGAGTGGCAGAGAATTCTTCCACCCGCATCATGAATGGCACCTACAAGCACCAGGAGATCATGCAAGGGGATGACAACAGCGTGGGCAATGGAGTAGCAGGTATGTACATGTTGATGTTTTTGTAAGTAGTAAAATACTAACAAAAGGGTTTCTAACACACCCCTACATAACCCTGTCTTGAGAAAGTGCAAATAACTGGTTTAAGTTGTTTAAACCTTAACATTCCTATTTACACCCTACACATCATTTCCATTTCTCTCACAGTATGCAAATAAGCCAGTTAAGTGTGCAGAACTATTACAAATCAAGACTTTGCTCAAGACACCAAAGTGCAGTAATTAGAGCACAAATAATGAACCAGTTTCAGCTGTCTGAACTCATCTTTCCCCCCTTTATGTCACTGATTTACATGCATACCATTTACACAATTGGCACAAAACACACCCTAAATTATGCAGGTGTTGTGACAGAAAGGCAATAATGAAACATAGGAAAAAAACAAGGAAACATAGAACTCGACTGGGTTGGTGGAATTAAATCATTCTGTCCTCATCAATGGCATAAAATGTGTCATAAAAACAAAGATTACGTTTATAGTATTATAGGAAAGGATAGTTTGTAAGGTTTGTCTTTGTCTTGTCTTTATACTGAAGTATAAATGTGTGGTTCTTCTGCTTGTATTATTTATGAGTATCGGTGTTTACTATATCAGGGGTTACTAGTTAAACTACTCAAATTACTTCCCTTTCTATTATTAGCAATAATATTAATCTTAACTGCAAATCAAGCAGTTTTATGGCCGTTAAAATATTACCCAAATCTACAAGCACTCTGACCAGCTAACAGTCAGATTGTTTTACAATCAGATTTGACCATACACAACTTTGATAAATAAGGGCTGTTTTGTTGATACAATCTGAGATTTGAGTATAACCAGACAAGCTCCAGAAATGAAGTGCGTAATGATGACATTCTGAAAGCACTGTGTGCTGTGTTGCGCACACTTTAACATAGCCAACAGTGTAGATGGGGCCTTGGATAATTAAATGGTTTTTTGTTTCTTATTTTGAAGAACACACCTGCCTTATCTTTCTCTGTCCCTCTCTCTGTTCTTATCTCTGTCTCTCTGTCTCTCTCAAACCATTTCTGGCTGTTACTACACAGAGCTCTTCTGTATGCAGGAGAGACTCGTTCAGTAGTCAATAACGGAGGCCTTTTTACAGCTTTAAATCACACTGTAAAAAAAACCCCATAAGCCACTTAATGCATTCGGCATTTCATTTTATTGGAGTTTGTAAAGCAGTGAGTAATACTGTGAGGATTGGTATTAAAATGCTAGGAAATAAATGTATCTGACTTTTAGAATGGACAAAGTGGATAAATGGATACAGAACCTACTGCTTAAATACACAAAAGTTACTAAACAAAAAGCAGTACCCTATAACACAAATAACATAAATGCTTTGTAATCTACAAGTATTTTGTAATACTGTTACATTCATTTATTTATTTGAAACTGTAACCTTGTGTGACTGTGCTGTTTAAGTAAGAGATGTGCTTATCCAGAGTGACATTAACTTGGAATAACAAAGTACTCAAAGCTATATCTATGTAAACTCTATCAATTCAAAGTACTTCAAGCTATAATACTGCCTGAATGAGGCCATACTGTACCAAATACAAACAATCACACGTAAAGCAAGTCCTATTACCTGAAAATAACGTGCATGTGCTATGGTTTCTCACTATGGAGCATACCACATTATCATCATCTATATCTGGATCGTCATGATTGACAGTCTAAAGATGCACATAGAAATCCTATATTTGGCTTTGGACTGTGACTTAAGGACAGTTTTTCTATAATAGCTGGGACTGCAGCTGCCATGAACAGTTTTATACTCCATCAGTCGAGTATCCATCAGTGAACTGTTAATAACTTCAACAAAACCATTCAAACTATACATGTTAACAACTTGTTAATGTAAAATCTATACTGAATTTCATGGTTACACTATTGCATTTTTTTATGTTGCACACAGTTATAAAAGGGATTTCTCATAATTGCCCTGTCTGCTGTCACCCAAATGAGGATGGGTTCCCTTTTGAGTCTGGTTCATCTCAAGGTTTCTTTGCTTTGTCATCTCAGGAAGTTAATCTTAAAAAATCTTAAAAGATAGAAATCTATTAATGTTGACAACATGCTGTTTTAAATGTTACCCTATCTCTGATAAATGTACGTGTATGCTGTCAGATTTTATTGCGTATCCACCTTCAATTATTTAAAGAATATGTGCAGCTCTCTGTGGAAAAACTTCATGGATTTTTGCAAATGATCCATGCCTAAATGAGCTTGCCTCATATTTTTTCTCCTTTCAGAAGACAGCTGTGGCTCGAGGCAGCTGTGTGGGGGGAATCAGGCCGCTACGGAGCGCATGATCCAGTTTGGCCGTGAGCTGCAGGCGCTCAGTGAGCAGCTCTCACGGCAGTATGGCAAGAACGCCATGCATAAGAAGATGCTGCAGGTATAAAGCTTGGGAGAATCAAGACAATGATGATTAAAAATAAACCATTCTGCTGAAAGTGGAGTGCTCAATACATGGATTTTAAAGTCTTAGTGTATTTTCACAACACTGAGGAACTCCACTGTTTTTGTTTTTTTTTTTTGCCATAACATGAAGCTAATTTGGAATGTATTATTTTTAATATGGGGTTGTGTGTCAGTTTTATTTTTCCAGCTTTTCCCTATTCAAAACATTTATTTATGTAATTAAAAAGTAGATCAAAATTTCATGTGAATTTTTAAATGTGGAACTGCTGCTTTGCTGCCGCGTAGCAAAATAAAATCGACTGCATTGGCAAAAGTATGTGGATACCTGATCAATACTCCATTACATGTTTGTTAAACATCACATTGTAGAGTTGATATCATGAAGTTGAGTTCAGGGCTCTTTGCAAGCTACTCAGGTCTTCCGCTGAAAGTTAATGTAAAGCAATCATTGACCACTATCCTTGCACAGACACACAGGAATTTGATCTCTGCATTTAACCCATCAGTGCAGCGAACACACACTAGGGGGCAATATGCACCCTTGCCTGCAGCAGTGGCCAACCCTGTTCATAGACCCTGGGGTAGCAGCTGGGGGTTAAGTGCCTTGCATTTTAGACATGTCATGTCAGTTTCAGGGATTGAACCCCAGCAACCTCCAAATCACAGTATAGTTCCTTAACCACAATCCCACGGTTTCTTGATGTTTTCAGGATCCTCACTAACAGAGGGTACACAGGGATATTGTCATACTAGAACATGTTTGGACCCCTTAATCTTAGTTCCACCTCATTCAAAGACAAATAATTCTGTAATTTTAGATTTGTGGGGACCCACATCTTCAAGTCTTTAAGTAGATTTGCCATATTACACACTTCAAAACCTGAGCAGAGTTATGTTTTTGGTTTTTTTTGTTTTTGTTTTTTTACAAAAAATATTATTAGCAGAGATAAATATGTTAATATTCTTTTGACATATATTTTGTGTGTGATGTGTGTGTGTGTGTGTGTGTGTGCACACGTGCATAGGATGCATTTAGTTTACTGGCATACTCGGACCCATGGAACTGCCCAGTGGGCCAGCAGCTGGACCCCACACAGAGAGAGGCCATCTGCTCCGCTCTCAACAGCGCCATCTTGGGTAACATCATTCTAGCTCACGTACATACACACACACACACATGCAGTGTTATTGTCAGTGGAATTTTACCAGTAGTATTTTTACTAGTTTATTACATATAGTGTTGCCACTTCCCAGGTGTAGTTGGGTCTTGATGGTTTACTGCAGGGTCTCCTATTCATTTAAAAAGGCTATGTAGACTGACTACACTTAAAGATCACCAGTCAGTTATAGAGAGTTTCATTTTCATTTGATCAAAAGTTAAATTCCATCAGGTTTCATTCATTCAAGTTTTATTTGTCACATACACAGTCATACATGGTACAACCTGCAGTAAAATGTTTGACTGTCCACATAAATAAACTGAACAATAAAATAAAATAAGACGTAAAAAAACAATATAAAATTCAAATATAAAATATTTGAAGAATATTTACAAAGTGTAAATGTGCAGAATACAATTGCCTATAGCAGGAGTTGTCAGTGAATCTGTTGCTGATTGATGTGTGTGACAGAACTGTGATGAGCGTGATGAGTGTGTGGAACGAGACTTACAATCTCTCTCTCTCTCTCTCTCTCTCTCTCTCTCTCTCTCTCTCTCTCTTT
>JAOVVF010000036.1:21871555-21888373 GCA_028565595.1 Duopalatinus emarginatus | reverse complement strand
ATAGTAAGGCTACTACACCTTAATCAGTAGGTGCAGAGTTCCCATGTGTCTCACCTCCAAGCTAATAGTTCACCTCAGGCACCAGCACTAGTCTTTTTATTAGATCCAAATTCTACAGATGCTTTGGAAACCCAGATTAGCTAAGTATTTTTTACAAAGCTCGGGTCTTTCTCGCTTTAAAAAAAGGCTTGTATTTTAATCTTTATAAGGGTACACTTCTGAAATTATGTAAAAACCCAGCTTTTATCATTTTTGGTCAGCTTTATCAAACTTTAACCTATGGGTTTCTGTGTGTGTGCGTGTGTGTGTGGCTGCAATGAATAAAAATATGAAGTTTTTTGTCAAAGAGAAACAAGATTAGTAATGTTATCAATTTTGAAGCTTGGAAACTGACTAACCTATTCCACTAATTCCTACATTTTGTATCTGTTAGGATAGTGTTTATGAGGAGTGACTTCCTCACATTACTGACACCGTCTCTACCGATTGCGTAGTTGTAGGTATTAGACTGATTAAGTTGACTGTTGAAGACACTGTACTTCAGCTAATGTAGAGTGGAAGATCCGTATAATGAACTTTTGTGTTTTGGTGGTTTTCTTTTCCTAGCTCCTTTGTTTGTTTGTTTTTTCTCCATCCAAAACTGCCTCACACTGTCTTGCTGTCATGCCATCACAAGCTGTGATATTATAACTACACAGGAATACTAACTCAGTCACTGCAGGACGTGATCAAAGCAGCCTCCTTTTTATCATTTGAGTCAATATATGCAAACGGCGCACAAATACATCTTTTTTTTTATTCTAGCTACTCACTTCTTTTAATGTTCGCTTGCCCTAAACAAAATTTTGTTTCTTCCCCAGAGCCAACCATTTCTCACCATTAATCACTTTTCACTGCTGGCCACCTTACAGTTACATCCGTTATTTTATACCTATATATTCTGTTGTTTTTGCATAGTGTACTCCATTATACCTCACTCGGATTGCAAACGACAGTGTTCACATTACAGGAAGCACTAGTAGAGACTACTTAGCTTGTACAATAGCTGCATTTGGTTGATCTTTTCACTGTTCAGGTCTGAGGGTTCTGGACTTTCCAAGAATGGTCCAGTGCTTTTTCCCCAACAGTGGTTATGGAGTACCCAGGCCTACACATTTCACTCACTCACTCATTCAGTTCAAGTGATTAGAGGCTTGTTCAATCAGGCAATGAGTTGAAAGTCGTGAGCAGGGAAAATCTCCACATGTGCATGGCGTACTCCAAAACCAAGATTGAGAAACGCTCATCTGAAGGTCACATACATCATCAGCAAGGTCTGAAGTACACCTGGTTCAAAATAAACATGAGCTAAAAGCCAAACTGTTGTTCACTGAAGAGTTTACCATTGTACTCACATGTTTGTGTTGATGCCTACTCCTTTAGGTCATACTTTGTGCACTTTCCAATAGTTAATTCAACATGAGTTCTCTTTTCTTATTCTGATACGTGAATTGATGAAGATGCCGAGTGGTGTTGCATGGAGACATCATGTGTAACAGAGCTAGATCTCGGAGCTCATAGTTTTACTGGTCTGTACATAGTAAAGCCTGCATTTTAGGGTGTTTTTTTTATGGCAAAAATCTTCAGGCGCTCATCATTTGTTATCCACCCATTTTAAAATGGCCGAACGTAAAGCTGAACCTCGATCAGGGACCTACTATATTACAGATGAAGGAAAGAATTGCGCTGATATCCTCCTAGGAGAAAATTTGTCCCTCTTTGCTTATTCGTGTAGTGGCATCTCTGCCTTAGACAACGAAGGAGCAGGACAAATAGAATTAAGCTGAATACAACAAGCTGTGCACAATTTACTTCTGTTATTATTTCAATTTTATTTGAGTTTTGGTTTTAGCCATTGTGAATTGAATTAGCCTCTACTTAGCATGAACCTTTAAATACATTTAAAAAGAAAAACAAAAATAAAAAAGGAAAACAATAGCTGAAAAGAAAAAAAACATACATATGTACTGGCAACATGTTAAAGAAATATTGTACTCATTTAATTTTGACAGAATTATTTTTATTAAAATACACATCCATGAGCATATGATTGTGTCTCTTGTGTTCTTTTGCATGTCTTGGTTCTTTGCATGCAACAAAATAATAGAAATGTTTCCTTGTTATTTGACCAGTGTGTGATGCCTAATGAAGCCTTATTCTTGGTCTTGGATGTCTGTCTTTGTGAAAAAAAACATCAGGAAAAAGGGCAAATATGTAATGGAGAACAACCTATCAGTTTTAGTGGTGCGTTGTTTCGCGTGCTTTTGTTCATTCCTGACTGTATGATCTTGGGTAATGGTTCTCAGTGACAGCTTATAAAAGTGAAGTGTAGTCAAAAAAAAAGCAAAGTTATATAAATCAAAACAAGCTCGTCCCTTTGTGTTTTTCAGGTCCTGCTTCCCAAAATCATAGGCTAGTGCTGTCCATCTCAATGTAGCTGAATTACAGTGTAGAGCTTCAGGAGCTGTGTAGCTTCTTGAAATGACAAATTGAAGGATTAACCGCTACGACTGGGGCACCACAGGGCCTGGGGATTGTCTTCAGAGCTGATTAATAGCATAGCCAGATGTATAAATTTAGGTGTGCTGCAACCAAAGCCTGATTACACTCAGTACAGAGAGATGGGACTTCAATCAGCTCACCTATAAAATCTGACACTTTCACTTCCCCAACAGGCCCATTGCCAGTCTCCCATATAAGAAACATTTTATGAGCCCTACCCTGGAGAGAACTGCACCGAGTCTCTTCCTGTAATGTTTAACAAGCATGTAGCTGAGGGCAGCTGTAGGTTGTGGTTACGGAACCCAATCTGAGTCTAGAAGGTCCCAGGTTTGAGCCCCACAAAATGCCAAGACTTGACTGATGTGCCCTGGAGCAGTGCACCTAACCCTCAAATGCTCCCTGGGCGCTGTGGATAAGGGGCTGCCTTAACTGTGCTCACTGCCCCCTAGTGTTCACTATTGTGTTTCACTGCACGGATGTGTTAAATAAGTAGGTGAATTCCACTGCATAGTGGTCAGAAGAGTACTGACGTTCACTTTCTAGATGTATCCTGGTCCACTCCAGTAAATATACCGACTCCTGTCTATTCTTAGTTCTGTGCATGTGGACTTATCAGTTTACATCATAGCATTTAACCTGGTTTCACTGTCTTTATGCCATGTTTTACAGTGAGTATCACAGACATAGACCTCATTCATTTATTACTCATTTCATTCTTTCCTGTTGGTGCGGGAATCGAACCCAGGGACCTTCCGATTATAAGGCTGATTCCTTAGGTTTAGGGGGGTGGTGGCTCAGTGGTTAAGGCTCTGGCTTATTGATCAAAAGGTTGGGGGTTCAAGCCTCAGCACCACCAAGCTGCCACTGTTGGGCCCCTGAACAAGGCCCTTAAGCCTCTCTGCTCCAGGTTCACTTTATCCTAGCTGACCCTACACTCTGACCCCAACTTCCTAACAAGCTGGGATAAAAATACAGACTTCTTCTTTCTAACCACAAGCCTATGGCTGCCACGACAGAGGAAGCAAGACATGTATATTCCCTTATATTTATAATCCAGGAAAACTAGTTATGGCAACAACCATCCTGGTGACTGAGAGCAAATGAAAAATAATACACATTTTAATGTTTGCATTTATTCAACATCCATTTTATGTAAGTAATTAGGCACATATTTTGAGAAAGATGTAGCTCTGGAACTAAATAATTTAATATTAATATAAAAATATTCAGGATATAGTAGTCATGTCACAGTGTCTTATAGAAAGTCTTCTGCCACTGATTAACAGTAGAGGGGGCCATAGTGTTTCTTATTAAAAGGAAAAACAAAACATTGTGGAACTCTGCACCTCACAGGATTTATACACATTTATCACATTCACGTTATTTATCTTGGAGAACACCACAGCCATCCTACAGCTATTACAATACTTTATTAGTCTAAGTGGAGCTTGTCTGATAAACTTCAACATGAGCTGTATAAACAGAGCTGAACTTATTACTTATTATTGTTTCAACCATCTCATCATTTATTTTACTGTATTTCAAAAATATAACATTGGACTTGCTTCTGTTTAGGTTTTATATAACAAGCTCTGAACACCTACTCCTGAAAATGATAAAAGTTCAGAATCAGTGAAGCAGGATATGACGATAAAGCCTGTGTTGACATGAGCACGTCCTCAGTTCTACCCACATATAATGTTGATATGACATATAATATTCAATTTCCATAACACAATAACTGCCTGTATTTTTATTATCAGAGTCCTGGATATCACACCATTGTATATTAAAACATTATTTCATGACAAAAGTGTTTAGAAAACACAGATCTGGGGAAATTTGGATCATCTTCAGTGTTTGGGATAGGAATACTTCATGTTGAATAATGCAATATAATCATATAATGGACAAGAACATATAAGTGCTGGGAAATTCAGAGCTATTAACTGGACATTTGCTTCATTTAGTTTAATATTTCTGTTTAATATGTGTGCTGGGGAGGTTTTTGTATGGCTTGTAGAATGAGAAACTTTGTATTATTTGTAGACAAATCTTGGGAATTGTAACCTAAGTAGGTTCGTTTAAGCAGGTGTTCCTTTAAGACCATGAATAAGACATTAAACATGCATATTGTTTTGAATACTTTTATTTCCATAGAACAATTTTAAAATTCGCATATTTGCATTCACAGTATGATACACCTCCACCTTTCTGATTATAATAAAATCATAGATTTCTTCAGGTTTCCGTTTGCTTCCTCACGCGCAAAAGAAATAGAAACGTCTTCTCCTGGATTCCAATATACATACAAAAGTACAAGAATAAGAAAAATACTTTCCATATTTTACACATATACTGTATATAGACTGCTCTTTTAATACAAAGGGCTCCCAGTTTACAAAATTGTCCATTTCTTCATTGTATATGTACATATTCATTTACAAAGATAAAAAAATTAGGTTCATGATACTTTATATTACGGTGGCTGTTATTCCAATTTGTGTGCCGTTCATATCATTAGATACTGATTAGAAAGAGAGAAACGTATATATTTTCATACTGCCCTTCAGAAATAATAACCAGTGCATTTGGAACAATTCCTTAAATAACCTAATCAGACGAAGATGTCAAAACTCCTCCCTGACCTCCTCAAAATACCCTTCCAGCTGTCCAATTTCTTCTAAATGCCCTTTGTCTATGATTGTGCCCATCTTTTATTTCATGTTCACTGTGTCCAGCTGTCCCAGTGAGTCAGAGGTGTTAGACTTGCAGACGTTGTGTCTGGGTATGTCAAACCCGGGTCTGCAGTCTTTTTTCTCGGCTTGAAGACCTGATCAAATACACTTTTATTTGATCAAAAGCGTAAATAAATATGAAGAGTCGGAAATAAAGAAGGCTCCAGTGATGAAACTACACCTGCCAGACACACACACACACACACACACACACAGACACAGACACCTATCCACAGGTTTCTAAACAATTTGGCTGTGTTTTGACTGTGTTTTGCTGGCTGCATTTTGTCTATTTTATTTATTTATTTATTTAAACACACACACACACACACACACACACACACACACACACACACACACACACACACACACACACAAATGAGATAGAACACTTTTTAATCCAGTTCCTCCTCCGTTCTTGGTATCCTACGTGTCATGTGGAATTGAGTTTTTCCCACTTCTCACACACACACACACACACACACACACACACACACACATCAGGAGAAGACTGTACGAACCAGCTCCCCAGTCAAGCTGAATTTTAGCCTTTCCGAACATGAAAGGATTTTTTTGTTTGTTTTAAACACACAAAGCACATCAGACAGCACACAGACAGCTGGGGCCACAAGAGGTCAAGTCCCCCTCTCTCACTGACCCCCATCTCAGTGTGAGTACAATATATATTATTGATATATTTCTAGGGAGAGTGGATAACAACCCCAGGTGGGCGAATATAGGCAGCCGGCTTCAAAAGCAGAGAGGCTACCCGAGTCTGGGGGCAAGCAGCTACCCCAGGGTCCAGAACACTTTGAGCAGTTTGAGGTGAGACAGGTCTGGGCAGACAGACAGAGAGACAGCATCTGAAATACTCTTTGACACGCTTTGAGAGGAATGAAACCAGACAGATGCTGAACTGTAGTGTGTATAAAGATAAACATAGTTCAGCGTGAGCTATGTGAAAAACTGACAGTGTGAATAAATGAAATCGGAGTTGATTTGCAGTTGACGGACAGGGAACCTGGCTTTCAGACATCATCAGGACTGGATCTACCATTTCCTCATGTAAGATATAGATTACTGTACTGTTCCTCTTCCTTTTTTTTTAATGCAGTTTACTAAATGGTAGGCAACACTTGGTGTGTACTTAGCAATGAAATTTAAAATACAGGACAGATTTCAAAGGCTGAATTATGTCTAGCAGCAAAATACACCCAAAATGACACCGTCAAAGGCATGTTTAAGAACAGACTGTATGGTGAAAGGCAGACTGCTAGTTACTGTAGTGTAAAAGCAAATACAAAAGTCACAGCGAGAATGTGTACGTATCAGTGATGACTGTAAAAATGAGATGTAGCTGTGTCCTAACAGAATATCTTGGAGCCCAAAGCACAGAAATCAGAGATGCATAACACATACAGCATGGATCAGGACAGCTCGATTACATGTGCATTATTAAAATTCTTCATCATTCTTACCAATGCTACTATGCCACTTTGACATGCAGGAAGCATCAGATAAACATTCCAGTGTCTCTGCAGAGTTCATATGGTGGTGGACTCCACCACTACTATAATGCAGGTGGAGATCAGACTAGGCATCAAGGCATCAACACCACCATGAAGAGAGTGTGTGTTTGTGTGCTAGTTTCCTCTCCTTCATCAGTTGTGGCACAACATATGTATGCTGTATAATATAAATGACCTTTATTACATAAAAATGAGACCATAAGGCACTTCCATGAGGTGATGTGCACATGTTTCCTCTAGAGACGGCCACATTAGCCCCTCACCAACTCCACAATGCTCATGGATCCCTCTTTAACCCGGAGGGAGGGAAGTTCTTAGGGAGATCAACATCATCACGATGTTTTGCGACAGTAGGTAAAGTACCATAAAATATTTAGCCTTCACTAGTTGTGCATTAAAAACTCTGTATGAATGAATTCCATATGATATGTTAAGAAATATCATTACGAGGTGTTTCACAATGTGATGAAGTTGCCGTCCTCTCTCATGCTTTCTTGGCTGCTGCTCGTCTTGTTGGGGCTGCTGCTGTGCGAGCTCATAGAGCTGGTACTAGGCATCGAGGCGCTCTGTGGGAGAGGCCTCTGCCCATAAGCTATTGGAGAAACAATGCCATTTCCGTTGGTCAGATGATGTGGCGTATAGGCAGGCAGGTTATCACTCTCAATGATGAGGTCGCTATCATCTTCATCGCTGTCCCCTTCCATCACACTGTTGCTGTTACTGTACTGGCTAACACTTTGAGAAGCAGGACTAGGAATGGAGTCTTGGGAAAGCACAGATCCTCCTGAGCCAGCAGAGTTGTTGCCAGCTGACGTTTTGCTCGATCTATGTATCACATTGTTGCGCTGATTGGCTGGCTTGACCGTTACGATCAGGTTGTGGCTGTTGGCCACCATCATGTCTGTAACCTGGTCCAGCGATTTGCCAGCCACATCGATGCCGTTGACTTCCAGGATCTCATCGTTCACTCCGAGCAATCCTGTGCTCTCAGCCAGACCACCCTTAACCAGACGCGAGATAAAGACACCCGGGACTTTCTCCACACCCTGTGATGTAACACGAACGCTAACACCATCAC
This sequence comes from Duopalatinus emarginatus, assembly GCA_028565595.1. Lineage (NCBI taxonomy): Eukaryota > Metazoa > Chordata > Actinopteri > Siluriformes > Pimelodidae > Duopalatinus > Duopalatinus emarginatus. The sequence continues at coordinate 21,880,487 of JAOVVF010000036.1, read as the reverse complement.
GAATATAGAAGCCCAGAGGTTTGTGGGTGCCATGCTTGTGCAGGCGCACACGGCGGTGTGTCTCGGGCAGGATGTCCACATCGATGATGGAAGAGATCTGGCGGAAGTCCTGCGGGAGGCTGATCAACAGACCTGATTTGCTCTTCTGTTGGTTGACACGAAGACCTGCCAGGCCCTTTTTTCTTCTCTGCAGAGAGTTTGTGCCAAAGACCACGGGTTCGTCCACATCTGCAGGTCATAAAGAGAGAGAAGTTTGTTATACAGATAAACAGTACTTTCATCCAAGCCTGAGTCAGGAACAGAAAGGGCTGCATCTACTTTAGGCTACATGTGTGTATGGAGAACTTATCTTTTCTGTGCACTGTGTTTTAGAAAAATCTATTATGTTCAGAACGTTTTTAGGAAATCTCTGCTAGAAACAGCAGGGCTTGCATAACCAATACTAAGGTTGGGGGGGAGGGGGGGAGGCAACCAGGGCAACAAGGGGGGCAACAAGGACACAATACATCATGAAAATGGCTAGGCTGATTGGATGGATGGATAGATGAATGGATGGATGGATGGATAGACAAAAAAAAGCTTTTGTCTGATCTGTCTCAGTCAGTCTCATCTAATCAAAAACCTTCATCAGTGTGATTTCGAGTTGTCTGAATTATAAGCCAACCCCCTGAAGAAGAAAAATGTTCACTCAGAAAGGTGACTAATTGGCTATTTGTGTAGGTTTGCAGGTTTGTCAGCATGGAGGTTAATAAGACAACATATAAAGCAGTAATCTATACCTCCTGAATATGTAAAACAGTTAGGCAGGTGGTAATCCAATTTTATACACAAGCTGGGAAGGCCATGTGGAGACCAGGCCTAACAGGTTTCCCCCTTCCCCCACAGCTTGTGTCTAAAATTGAATCACCATCTGATACCAGGAGCACCCCACAAGACTGGCTGTTTTGGAGATGCTGTGGACCATTCGTCCAACCATCACAGTCTGGTCCTTGTAAAACTCAGGTCAGATTATCTAGTTATAGTGGCACCTGTCAAGGGGTAGGATATATTAGTGAACAATCAGTTCTAAAAGTTAATGGTGGAAGCATAAAAATAGGCAAATGTAACAATTTGAGTTACTTAAGGCTCGCCTGTCTGGTCCCATCCCACAGAAGATCCACAAAAGAATCTGCTCCTAACGTCTTGGTGCCAGATACCAGAGAACACCTATGGAGTCCATAACTCCATGGTCAGAGCTGTTGTAACTAGTATATTGCTAATAGTATATATAATCTATTAAAGTGCTTTCCAATCTGTCTCTATGAATATATTAATATGTGCAGAACTCTACAGGAGCCTTAATCTAACACATAAATCCTTTGAAACAGCTCGGCAGTATTTTCAACTAATCAGTGTAATCATATTCCTCCCTGGACAAAGAGCGGCTCTTTCTAAACCTCACATGGGTATTTAGATTAAATAAACTGTCAGACCACAAACCATGTAGGGGTCTGTGCTAGCTTATTATATGTCTAATTCATTAGCAGGGTGCTCTTCACATTTAATCTGGTAAGTACAGGTTAAAGTAATGGGTAGGCCGAGTGAGTCACAGTCTAACCCTTGTGACCCTTACTTTAATGAGAAGCAACATATGTCCCCACACAAGGGATATATATTGATCAATATATAGTCAGGGAGTATGCATCGATCGTAGCAGGGACAACTGGGAGTCTGCATGTAAACAGGATATATCCCTTTACTAGGATACTGGAAAGACAGGTGGTGCACTCCTTGGATGTTGTTATGTTCATTCCCTGAAATATGTTTTTTTCCACATTGCAATTAAAAATGCATAAATGTGAAATCCACAAACTATCCTCATATAAGGACATCACATTTTTGATGTTGCTTTTTGCCCTCGGTCAGTCACTGGCCAACAATTTTATAGATATCAGTATAACATTATTTCCTAATTAAAGACGTTGCTCAGTTCCCACTGGTTTTACATGGTACTTAGTACAAACATCAAAACGAACCTTAAAATGTACATACATAGTTTGGGCTTCAGGATATACATCTGTTAGAATTGTGTATTAGTGTGACTAGCTAGTCTGCACTTGTATTGTATGCTTTGCACATAGCAAGAGCCTTGGGCTGCATGTCTCCCTACATTAGACTGAGAGCGTGGACTCCTGCAGAGAGGAGAGCCGTGTGTGTTATTAAAGCGGCACAGGCCCAGAGGAAAGGAAAGAGGGTGTCTCATCCAGCCAGATGGGGTGGGGGGGTCATGTAGTGGGGAGGTAATCTGCCTGGGGGGAATGAAGGGAGTCCATGCGTCACCCCACTCAGAGAGGCAAATGCAGACCAAAAAAACTCTTCTGTGCATTGCTGATGGTGGGATAAGGTGAGGATAGCGTGTGTGGTTGTGGGTGTGATCACACTGTCTGTTGTAAGCACTATGCTAATTGAGGTAGTAACGTGATGTACCGCTGAGAGATCAGATGCTAATGCATAGCACAGTGGTGCACAAAGTGGGACCTGAGGACCTTCAGAGGTCTGAAGGGAATGGCCAGGGGGTCTGTGATTATTTATATATTTAAATTATATTCATAAAACTATTCTGTACAGAGGGTCTCTGTGGAGTTTACTTTACAGTAACAAAGCTGTTGAGAACCCCTGACATAGAGTGCTTAGAGCTGAAGAAGACACACACACACACACACACACACACACACACACACACAATCAGTCTGCATTCACTGGTGTCCTCAATACTCTCCACATCAGCTCTGCTGCTCTCATCAATCACTTCATCTGGACCACATGATAATACCAGGGCTTTCCAAATCAAGGAAGCCACCACTTCAACAGCCTTGTGTTAATACTATGAGAGAAGATACCAGTAGGCTGTAAGTCAGTCAGAAAAGGTTATGATTTGGTTATCTTTAATTCAGAAGCTGAGAAGCTCGAAAAACTGTGATGCTCATTCTGAATCCGAAAGTCTAACAATATTACTGAGCCTTTTATGAAATTAGCCCTGTCTAGAGTGTCAGAGAAAAGTTCAGTTCAGTGCAGACACTTCTTACAGATCACAGTGGACCAGCTCGGTTATTAACAAGCACTTTGGCTGAATATAAAGACATGAAAAGTCTTAAAACAAAATTGCAAGGTTGCTAAGGACATCTGAATTGTCAAAGCAATATGAAAAAAGAAAACTGGGTCAGCAACAGAACTATAATGATCACTAACAAAGATCACCTGTGATGCTAAAAAATGAGAAACAACAACCAGTAATATAAGCAATGAATGGTCACGTTTAACCCGAGGGCACAGACGATGCCGAGCTTTCCTCACTTCCTTTCCTTTCTCTGGGACATTCTGGCATTTTGGGAATAAACCCAAACAGAAAGCCTGTGTTAATAAAAAAATACTTGGATATATGAAGACAGGTCAAAACATTATTTTGGTCTTGGTTATAACAATCCATCATAGCCTGCATGCTACTGAAAGAAAAAAATTCTAAGATCAGACTTGAATCTGGGTATCCAGTGCATGGGCTGGGTATATTATTATAGATATAGAACCATATTGACTCAGGGGTTCCACCTCCGAGCAGTATGTTATGCTAGTATAAGGTAGCTTAATGATGAATGTTAACGCCTCGTAAATGGTGTGGCAAGCGGCTGAGCTTTATTGACTAGGGGGCCATTTTTGCAGAGTTATATATCAGGGTAACCAAGAGGTTAGCGAATTAAATGAGAGAAAATGTGGACTGCCATTTTAGTGTTATGATCTAGTTTCAGCCAAGACAATTAAGAAAATTAACACTAATATGAGAGTATGATTAAATTCGCAATCAGTCCATGTAATAGTATAATATACTGGTGCTAAGCCCACTAAAATCGAATTTATAAAAATTTATAAAATTCTGACACATGAAGGAAACCTGCACCCCGGAACATATTCATTCATGTTTATAATGAATTTTTCGTGGTGCACTTAGTGATTCTGGTGCTAATTTGTAGGTTGGTGTAGTTATTCCTATGAGAAATTAGTGCCTCTGGAGAAATAAGGATATTCATAGCACAGTTACAATGAAGCTAAATAAATATTCATATAGATATCTGACATGCACAATAACATTAACAATAACATTGTCATGAAAGTTGAAACTTTAATACAGACTGTTAAGTAAAAATAGGCCGAGGTAAAAAAAATATTTTTGGAAATGTCTTTTTTGGTTCATTTTATTATAGAATAAATCTTGGACACTACTGACAATCTGAAGCTAGTTAAAAATGTGTGTGCTAGTACCCAAGACAGCAACCAAGCCCAACACTACCTGTTACTATACTGTAGCCACTTCATTTCAGGCTATCATTAGCATATTAGTTTGCCACTTCAATCATGATATTAAGAGAAACTGCACTGTTTGCTGGTGTAGATAGATTATAATGTGTACCATATAAAACATGAGAAACAATGAATGTACTTTTCTATCTGGTGCTGTTTTTGCTGGACTAGAATGACATTATACAATTATGACTCCGAGTCAGCTACTGTATTCATCTGGTCTGAATGTCTAGTCTAAAATCCAGTCTCTGTAATGTGCTACATTCCTTCAACTATAATTGAATGACATGGTACTTAATATGTTGCTCATAGCTTAATTCGCTAATGAAATTGACCCTTCACACAGTTGATGTTATCTTCTGCATTACATTGATACTGAGATATCGAATACCATTTTGTCTGTAATAGAATATATCTAGGCAATGGACTGTCCAACATATAGGAGATGCTAATCTATGGGACTCTGGGGCAACCTGCATAAATATCATGATTATTAATAATTATTAATCAAAATAATCCTATAATGCTGTCTGGTTTTTGAACACTGCCTGCTCTTGGCTCAAACCACAAAGCAGAGAGTTTAGGCGAGGTATTCCCTGTCCATCCGATGTGATCCTGGAGACCAGCATCAAGCACATGAATAATTACAGGGACGGTAGTGGAGATCAGCTGGATTGCGTCCACTGACCTGCTGTTAGTGCCGGCTATAATAGAGACATCTGATACCATTAGTAAGAAGCTTCTGATCGCACCATGTCTCTCCGTCTCACTGCTTCCAGCCATGAATTACATTACATTTATGATCCAGGAGCCCATACAGAAAAGTGCCCAAGTGTATTGTCAAACTCACTGCATGTTGGTAACAACTGTATATCATTCAGAAATCTGCAGGTATTCTTGAACTGAATTATGTTTCTTCTTCTCGTATCCACATCAGAGGTAAAAATCACTCATGTAATCATGACATGTAAACATATACATGTCTCTTGATCTGTGTTACAGCTACTATCTTCCAGTGTTAGAACAAACACTTTTAGCTTACTGTCCAATATATATATATATAAGACTGATCAAACATTTTTTAAATTTCAGTCCACTGTCATCTGTACATCTGTTATCTGTGTGTGTCCCTGGTTTGAGGATGATGTAACCAATGTAACAGTGCAGGAGCATCACAGATGTTCGGGATCTGATTACAAACTGAATTGATTAGTCCTGTGTTCATTCATGTCATGGCACAAAGTTGTCCACCCCATGATTTATTGACATATGACATTTAATCACTGTATCAGTCGTAACATTAAGACCACCTGCCTAAACAGCAGGAAAAACAGCTCTGATCTGTTGAGGCATGGACTCCACAAGACCTCTGAAGGTGTTCTGTGGTATGTGGCACTCCTGTGGGTCTTCTGCAGATTCAGATGGTCTGGGCTTCACCCCTCATCCACATCAGTAATCCTCTGGCACCCATGATGCTGTTGCTCATTTACCAGTTATCCTTCTTCGGGCTACTTTTAGTAGGTATTAACTACTGCATACCGTGAACACCCCAAAGGACCTCTACATGTTTTGTCATGTAGACATCATAATTTGCCCCTAGACAAAGTCTCTCAGATTTTTACACCTGCCCATGTTCATGTTTTCTGCTTATAACACATCAACTTGGAGATCCAAACCCCTGGACACCATTTGAACAAGCTAATCAATGTCAAATATCACCTGTCAGTGGTTTTAATGGCTTTAGGCAGACAGACTAATTTACAGTCATGTTTGTTTAAATGGCTCCATAAAGTATGTGATATTTGCAGGAAGATACCTTACATACACAGGGAAAAAAAAAATTCTGGCTGTTTTAAAAAAAAAAAACAGGGAGCAGAAAAATCAAATTTTTTGTCTACAATAAAATCTTTTTGGCAGCCGTGGCCTAGTGGTTAGGGAACCAGTCTCATGACCGGAAGGTCCCAGGTTCAATCCCCCACAAGGAAAGGCTCTTGAGCAAGGCACCGATCTCCCTTAACTGTTCCCCAGGCACCGTGGTTTGGGGCTACCCCTCTGGTCAGGGTAAGTGTGTTCCCTGCCTCCTAGTGTTCACTAGTGTGTGTGTTTTACTGCACAGATGGGTTAAATACGGAGGTAACATTCCTCTGTCTGCAAGCACAGTAGGTAAATAGTTTACTTTTACTTAATATTTGCCAACATTCAATAGGGTTAACTAAGCCACAACACATAAAGGTAATTTCTTTATAGGACAACTGAAATGATTCTCAGTTTCCTGGTTTGCCGTATAGCAATTATCATCCATGACCTGTTTTTCATACTGGTTTCTTATAAACTGCTCTGTTGTAGGTTATCATCTTTGTCAGGGTGGGGCAGTTTACAGTATGCCAGACACACACACACACACGTACACACTCCTTCACGTGTCTGGTCCTACGTGGATGACCTCACTCGTCGTTATAGCCATCTGGAGACTGATGCTTGGCCATATGGTCACTAAGGCAACCCACGCTCTCCCCAGCCCCCTTTACCTCACTGGCCATGTCTCATATGTATGAGAAAATATGAGCAGCACACAAAAACACATTTGGGTTACATAAGTTAATTAAAGATGACCAGTTAAAATGCAGGCCAGCAGTGTGTGTGTGTGTCTATCTATAAACAAGTCTGTGGGGAACAGACAAGTGGGCCTTTGTTTGGGATTATCAGGCTAATGAGGGCCGGTTCTGAGAGCCTAAACACATGCCCCCCCCCCCTCTCTCTCTCTGTCTCAATAATCACCATAACCCTGTATATTTAAGCCTGAATCTTACATCGTTACACACCACTTTCTGTCAGTAGTTCCTATTTCATAAAATATAGAGTCATTGTTGATGTTATTATTGTAAAGAGCACAGATAAGGTTGAACAATATGCACATGCACAAATCATACAAACTTCCTCTGTCACAGGTTTTCTTCCTGCATTGATGTTGAACAGGTAAAACTCAGAAAACAAGGTTCTGTTTTTCTGCTTCTCATTCTTTTTGTTCTGCCTCAACCATTTAAAGCTGAGTTTCAGTACAGCTGGGATCACAGATCATACCGACATTGATTTATAGCCCATAGTGGCAGTCCTGATCTTGAACTGAATATCTCTGTGACCATGAATGCACACTTGTCGTTGTATAAAGAGAGCATGACTGATCCAAAAACAGCCCCCAGCAGGTAAATGTATAGAGGATGACTTCTCCTCCTAATCCACACATGGACAGCTGCCAAGCAGGGCAAGCATTCTTCTCATTTTCAGCCCAAGTCCACACCCTTACATTGAGAAACAGCGTGTCTGCTTCTACTCTTCGTCCACTGCACTGTCCTCACACATGCGCTGCCCACGCTATATTCCACATTTAGGAATGAAAAATAGGAAGGCGGGGAGAAATGGCCAGAAACTGGAAACTCTAATGCAGAGACCAGAGCATAATCACACCAGCTTCCTTATTTCCCTAAAGATTCCCCAGACCTCATTCAGAAAAAGCCTGGAATCTGATGAAAAATGTGTGTCACGCTGAGATATGTGTGTGTGCAGGCCTTGCGGTCTAAACTCCAATCTAAAATTAGCCTGAACCAGTTTATCCAGGAGCAGTTTCAAAATGGTAACGGCAGGAACCCAGGCTCCAAATCTGCTCTCATCTGTTTCACTCGTTCTCTTTTATATTATAGTTTTTTCCCCCACTACCCTCTCATGCTTTTACCTAAACAGCGGTTTGTACCTGCTAGGTTGTCACGGCAATTCACGCTCAGATATGTGCACCAGTACAGCAGGCAGACCGGTCACCTTACATACCCTTTCTGCTCTTTGACTGCCTTGCTTATTGTTTTGGCAATGCTGGAGCCTATAGAGCCTGCAAACGTGGAGGTTCTCTGAGGACACAAGGATATTGGCAAATGCAGAAAAGGAGCAAACACTGAGATATCAGGTTAGCAGAGAGAAAAATGGAGGCTGCAGGGTAGCAGAGCCATGGAACATGCAGTCTGCGCTCTCATGTGCCAGGTGCTCCGTCTGATCGTCTGACACGGCATGAATACAGAAAAGACTGCACTAGCCAGGAACATACACCTGCACAACAGATGCTGCGCTGTGCCACACTTTCTAGCTCATTCCACACCTTGCTGGTCTAAAGGTTTATTTTTTTCCCTTTCCTCAACCTGCTCCCTTCTTCTATTTTAGCAGTGTGTCAGTTTTTACTTTATAACTTTACTCTTTAACATTCTCAGCGTTGCTGGGGTTGAGCCAGGTTGACATCAGGGTATCTGCACATTTTTGATCTACAAATTTTAATGACTTTTAAGACCTTTTTAAGACCTCCAAGAAAAAAAAATAAGGCCATTACCACAGCAAAAATATTAAATCAACTACACGCAGTTTAACAGAACACATTCAGATATGAGCAACACTACAAATAGTCAGTGAATATTTACCAACATGAAGTGCATATCAGGTAACTGCCTTCTCAATACCACTGAAAACAGCACTTACGTATTCGTTGGACGTATAGGAGTGATGTCGGCTAACTGTTTGCAAAACCCACAAAATTTCGGCCTTGAGTGTAGTAGTTGGGGAG
>JAOVVF010000036.1:21838392-21849224 GCA_028565595.1 Duopalatinus emarginatus | reverse complement strand
GTGTGTGTGTGTGTGTGTGTGTGTGTGTGTGTGTGTGTGTGTGTGTGTGTGTGTGTGTACACTGGCAGCTGTTCACTGAAGCTGTTCAATGAAAACCAATATTGTGACCAGAAGGTTGCCGGTTTGATCCCACTGACAATATAAGACTTAAGTGCCTTTATGCAAGGCACATAACCTCTCAACTGCTCCGTGAATGTCGTGGATAGAGGCTGCCCAAGCACAGAAAGTCAATCAGTTTCACTTTCAATTTCCTTTGTACCACAGAGAAATTGATCAGATATTTTGTTTTAAAAACCTAGCAATTAGTTTGCGGAAAAAAACGTTTAAGAGGATATCTGACCTATATTTACATTTATAGTGTCTTTAAATGTAAATGAGATATTTTGTTAAATCTCTGATCTGACAAAGAATGCACTATAACTACTCAAACTGAGGTTTTAGACCCTGAGCTTGGCACAGTTCTGAGCTTTTTTTACTATAGCAGACTTTCTTTATTCTTCCAACTCAAACAGGGGCCAGCTGTAGACCTGATTAAGGTTCCCAAAGGTCCCTGATTCAATTCCCGCAACCGACATGACTCAACTGAAGTGCCCTTGAGCAAGGCACCAAACCCCCAGCTGCTCCCTGGGCACTTTGGATAGATGCTGCCCAACACTCTGGGCATGTGTGCTCACTGCCCTGTATTGTGTGTTTACTAGTGTGTATCTGTGTGTTTCACTGCACGGATGGGTTAAACTCCACTGCACAGTGGTCAAAGGAGTAGTTTACTTTTATGTTAAGATTACCAAAAGTTGCAAATCAGAAACCTTTCAAGCAGTAGTGTCCAATATTACTGACAGTTTTGCTGCAGACTTTTGTTCCAAGGAACCACAAGTGACAACTGATTTGGTGGAGTCAGGCGCAGCTCCTGATTTGTTGAAATACAGGCCTGCAGCTTCAATGTCCATTTGTGCATAAAACTAAGCAACACTGCTCTAGAGCATCTGGATGCTTCTTATATGTGCAGAGGCACAGCAAGCCAGGTGAACCATCGACCAGGATGGAAAATCAGCCATGAGCTAACTGAAGGGCCATCAGTGTAGGACACAGGACAGAGGAAGATGAGACTTGTCTGATAATCCTGTATTTTTTTCCACTAGAGGCCACCATCCTGGATCACTGATTATGTTCTTATGTTGATAAGATTTGCATTACACTTGCACAGGTCCAGTCCTCAAACATATATCCTGAGTGAACCCAGACACACTCATCAGGTATCCACAGGTCAGTTTATAGCAGGGCTACGATCTTGCATCCTCCCTTATCACTGCTAGCCAAACATGTGCCATGGTGTTTGGTTCTCGGTTGCCATGTATATGCATCTGAATTCACCTTAGCTGGGACAAAACCACACTAGACTAATGAAGAAAAATCCATTGGCATACTTTAATAAGCTCTATGGTCCAACACAAATAGCACAGATTACATTTTATTAAACTATTGTATTATGGTGGAAGACAGTAGATAAGCAAACTTCATACCAGTTCATCGAGACAGGGTTGTGTGTTTATATGCACCAAGGATTAGGTCCTAGATGAGCCCTAATACAACTGTTTGTAATGTGATGACATTTTAGGATGTGTTTTTTTCCTGAGATTTGCTTTAGAGTGGAAAATTGAAATGCAATACAAGCAAAAGCAAGTGATAAACTATTTAATACATTCCACAGTCAAGGAATATCTAACATCAAATTCACCAAGAAAATCAAAGACCACATGATTTAACAGAGTTAAAATCTTTTGCTGAAGCATGTTTTGATTATGAAACATATGTAATATGAAAGGAACAGTGATTGAGGGGGAAGGACGATGGGTGAGAGAGGAAGGATGTAAAAAAAAAAAAAGTGAAAAGGTTAGAAGGTTAGTCACTGGATGTCTTCTTTTCCTCTGGTGCTGTACTGACAGTGCCAGTACCACTGAGATGTGGGAAAACAATAATACAGCTTCAAAATGGACAGTAAAGATTTCTTCTGATTGTCTTGACTACAGCTGTAGATGAAAAGAGATGACCTAAACCAGTCGTGCTTCATTTTTCAGCAAGCTGTTTTCTCTCTTATATGCATGTATAAATTAACAAGAAAATAAATTTATAAAGCATTTTCAGTATTGATATTCCAAATTACATGTCTGGGTTGGGTGACTGTGGCCATCAGTGACATCTGCTGGTTAGGAACAGGAAGAAAACTACACACTGTGAAATCTGAATCAATTTACTTTAACATACATTTTAATTTTACAGACATGCAAAACATGTGCTGCTGTTTCCCTTGTATTGATTCATCAGCTAAACACTGCACCACTCCCCCTTCACATAGGTGCACATCACACAGTGTGGTAGTTGTTGTAATGAATATTATGAATCATTAACTCTATTTTAACATTTTAACCTCAGTCATACTGAGGCTTTTTGATTTTAAATGCAATGTTTTGTTTTGATGTTCAGGAACATGAGATGCAAGAGGGCATGGGTTTGATTCCCTGACTTGGTGGCCAGAGTCCTGTCTGTGTGGATTTTGCATGTTATCTCCATGTCTGTATGGGTTTCCTCTGGAAGCTCCCATACAGTCAGTTGAAGTGAATTGGAGACACTAAGAGTGTGTGTGATTGTGTCCATCTGTGTGTCTGTCCAGAGACAAACCTGTCCAGGGTGTGTCCCTGCCTTCCTGCGGGATAGATTCCAGCACCCCTCACAACCTCAGTAACAGGATCTAAGCTGCTAGGCTTTAGTAAGTAAGTGGTACTTGGTGGTGTTCTGGTGTTTCAAGATTATTTCAATGTTTTGTTGAAGCCTGGTGGATTTTGCCCTCATTTAGGCTGTTTTGTTGATAACCAAATCCATGTTTGTTCTGTGAGTGTGTTTGCTAATAAAAGAGCAAGTGCATTGTTTTACCGTGCTTCCTGACCAAGGGTTTTCAGTCCACCCAATACACACGTCTACACTATGTTTAGCCTGTTTCTGTCTCTTTTTTTTTTTTTTTTTAGGGAAGTGGTACTTGTGTAATAGTTTAATTGTTGGCTATTTATGAACACACTTCAGCTGAATTAGTAACACAGTTTATATTTTACATTGTAATTGAGGACCACACACACTGTCAATGGTACAAAAAATCCACACACATTTATACCAATAAACTTATACAATAGTTAAGGAGCACTTTTTTTTGTTTAAAGTATTTTATTACTGAAGGCGTTAATTAAAGTACAGCCTAAATGTGACCATGTTAATACTGACTCAACATTAACAATCCACACACAGGCTAGACTGTACTCTGATCTTCTTCATTAACCACAGACAGACATAAGGTTTCGTCAGCCTTTTTTCAGCATTGTGCTAAAAAGGTTAATTAGTGTTCAGTATTGGTGTTTCATTATGTGGTGGTTATTTAACTCCCTCCTGTGTGCTGTGTACAGGGAGGAGGAAAAGGAGAAGAGAAGTGGAGAGGAGAGGAGTGAAGAGGCGGAACAGCACACACACGCACATACACACACACACACACACACACACACACACACACACACACACACACACACACAGACTTGTTTCAGGAGGCATGACATGACAGGAGCATTCAGTTTCCTGCTGACATTACTGTCGCTTGCTTAGTCATAACCTTTGGACCTTTTCGTCAGTAGAGAAGTTTGTGGAGGATTTAACGTCCAATTAACAAGGTAGGATTTTTTAATGTGTTTTAGGAGATGTGTATAATTATATTAAAATTAAAATAGCACTTGTGATATTTACTTTGTTGCTTCCTGAATAAAAATAGGAAGCATAGTGCTTGTGGTTAATACCCAGCTACAGCGCCCGTGTGTGTGTGTGTGTGTGTGTGTGTGTGTGTGTGTGTGTGTTGACTGCACTGTTCCTACTGGAGCTGGGAGGAGGATCCTGGGCCAGCCTGAGATCTTCCCGTTAGATGAAGGAGGATACTGGCTCCTGTCCAGTAGCTTAAGATTGTCTTTTCATCTTACCACACTGAAGGTGTTAGATTTCAGCCTTAACAGACATGACACAGCAAAATCCACAGAATATTACAGAATTAACCTTCACTCATTGCCTAAGCCGCTTATCCTACTACTAGGTTGTGGGGTTGCTGGAGTCTGTCTCAGCACTGATTGAGCAGAAGGCAGAGAATCATACCAGTGTTCTACCATTCTGTCATGAGGCAGAGACATTCATACACACTCATACCTATAGACAATTTAGTATCTCCAGTTTGCCTGACTGCATGTTTTTGGACTGTAGGAAAAAACTAGAACTCTCAGAGGAAACCCATACAGACACTGAGAGAACATACAACCTGCACACAGAAGGACGCTGTAAGTCCGGCCAGTGAATCAACAGCACTCGTCACTGCACCACCGAGCCACCCAGAATTAATATCTGCTGTGTTGTATGTACTGGGTTTGCTCATGCTGTGACTATGCTGTATTACCATTTACAATCCTGAATAAGTGAAAAATGACAAATATACTTTTACAGTGTTTAATAAATGTTAGATTACTGTCCTTGTGTTATTGAAAAATGAATTAATTAATATTGAAAATGTTGAATTAATACCCTTGTAGTGCAGCCTACTAGCCTAAAACACTGGATTTAGTAGCAGATCAAATCTTCGATATTATTTTTGCATATATTGGCATTTTATATGCTCTAAATGTGTGATATATTAACTGACATGGCACAGATTTTGCTTGTGAATAGAGGATACAAGCTTTCATGCCTCTGATAATTTGCCTAACATGCCAAAAGAAGCTTGCAGGACAGGACGTCAGTGTCAGGAATTAGAGATACCCAGAGCTTTATTATAGTAATAAACATCAATGTAATTAGTGCATCTCTTATCCTATAGTGTTTTACATGCACACTGATGATATAACTTACTGTACAGAATAAGTGAATAAATTTAATGACAAATCTGTTTTTCTCTAACTTTGGAAAGTATTTTTCAAAGATTACATAAAAAAGAACTAAGAATATAAACATGCCAATTCACAAAGTCACATGCAGAGAGGACAGGAGATTATTACATGGCAAATGTAACTGCTGATTGTTAGTGAAACATCTATTGCTATGATTATGCCACAGCAGGATATGTTATATCTCTTTATATAATATGGTGCTCCGGTATTTCTGTGTATTGGTTGGATGAGTGTTAACTCCTACCCTTATCATCTACATTATAGCTTTTTGTCCAGTATACAGAAAGTTAGAGATCCACAATATTAAATTTTAAACCCATATTGTTCATTTCAATGCTAACATATAGGAGTTAAATACAGACATGTCAGACATTATTTTGTCTGATGCTTCAGGTCAAAGGTCAATGACCTCTGATAGCTCTCGAAGTATTTAAAACAGTCAACACTATTTATAGCTCTCTCAGTTGAGCCTTTTGACCTTGAAATGCTGGAGGATAAGTACATTTAATAAAATCAGGTGCTATGTTCTGCATTGTAAAATGGTGTATTATAAAACACCAGACTGATGCTTTTGAGTTTGACTACTTCTTTCTGGATGATAATGTGTTTTGAAGGTTGCAGTTTTGGAATTTGGAGGGTTTTCCGAATTCAGAAGGTTTAGGTTTTTTTCATTGGAATGGAAAACCATGGCATGATATATGTTGCTAATACATGCTGGAAACTGTGGGCGGAAAGCACTGGTTATGGGTTTTATGGTTATACAGGACAGGATATGCACATGTATACAAGCCTGGTAGCTTTGGGGCCCAAACATGGGACAATGTAAATAGCCGTAACATTCCACAGGTCAGTGTACTTTATACAACATATCTCAGTATGCTGGTTTCACCAAGACTGTGTTGAAATTGGGTAATCCATGTCACGTCATGTCATGTCATTTTTGTATATGTGTATAGGTTAAGCCAGTTGTTTTGGTCATTGTATTGACTGTAAACTGTATCACTATGATTTAATGTTGCAGTCTAAGTAATATTACCTTATTGTAGGAACTGAAACTAAAACTGGAGAATGAACATGTGGTACAAACCATACATTATAGTATTATAGTATTTAAGTTATAGTACAGTATTGTATTTACTATACAGTATATAAAGTATTATAGAGTAATATTGACTGTAGAGGCATCACATTTGCTGAATTAGGGGCCCAGTTTAAAAGCTTTGCATGGCTGTTTGCCATATTTACATGCAACGATTTTAATGAATAGCATAGAGGAATGGCATTTAGTGTAACCAAAACCATAATAAATAGAAGTGTGTGAGTCCTGTCAGACTCAGCATGTTAAAACGTAAACGATTTATCAATCATCTGCCTGATTAGTCATTAATTAAATCAGATGTTGCCAAATGTACTTCTTCAGCAAGAGTCATTTCTGTCCTGTATTATCCTGCTTCTGAAAATTATTTGGATGTGCCTTATTGTCACATATATTGAAATGATTAGCTCTGCTTATCCTAGCTGTTCAGGAAGTTGTGGGCAGAGCACAGAGTTATATATAATACAACGCCCTGACACAGAATGGGTTAAGAACATTACTCAAGGTCTAACACTGGAAGCTTGGTGGTTTTGTCCTTCACAACCTTTTAATAACAAACATAAACATGAACAAGATGCTGTAATACTACTGGTTTTACCTATGAGCTCTCTGATGCTCTCTACCTTATTATTATTGGAACATTAGAAACATCTAATATGCAGTGTGCAGAATTCAGAAAAATTACCATTTAAAAAATGGTTTTCTTGGGAGAAATGTAGTGCTGTGTGTGTCATTGGTATGTGTATAGGTGTGTGTGGTACAAGTGCACCTCGTCCAAACAGAAGCTAAAGAGATAAGAGATGACCGGGGGCTAAGAATGTGTAAAGTAAACGCGAGTGTGTGCACTCACGTGCTGTTTTACTGGTGTCTATTCATTCAGTTATTTACCTTCCCAGCAGCTCGGCCTGCACGTTCTCATACAGATATAAAACCATAAAGAAATTGTTCCTGGGTGAGGAATTGGTTAAAAGATAATGTTAAGTCAGCTGTGATTGTACTTCTCATGAAAAGTATTGTTGGCTGTGTTTCATGAAACTACTGTGTGTTCACTGATAAGAGCAGTAGGTTCTGTGAAAGAGAGCAGATGTAGGTCTTGTGCACTATTCAAACACACCAGATGTGGCTTGCCTTCGCCTGTGATATGTCATGGCCACCCTTCTTTCCTTCGCTGTCTGACACGTAAACACACGAAAGCTGTTTCGTCCTTTTCTTCCCTATAACAGTGTATTCTTCCCTATAACAGTGCATCCTTGGTATGACTGTATAGTAGTCTGAGAGTACACAGCATCTTGGTCATAAAAAGTAGCACAGAGTTGACCTCTATGTGTCCTCTGTCTGCTTAACTAAAGCTAATGATTTATCCTTTCTGTCACAGTAAAAAAAAGCTTAGACATCACAATTTATATGCAGCTAATTTTGTTTATTGACCCAGAAAAAGTGTTGTTAATTTTCCACTGTCTGTCATTTTGTGTTTCTCACGCTGTCTTGTTTCTCCTGGCCTGTTTGTTTTTTCTCTTTCCCCTGCTGTCACTATATCTGTGATACACTCTTGGCACTTTCTGTCTGCCAAACAAACACACACACATACACACACAGAGGGGATTTTGGCAGGTCTGTTCTTATTGTGCATGAAAGACAAGAGATGGAACTTTCAGTTCTGGAAAGAGGAAAGATTTAGTGGTACAGATGTTCTGGGTGAAGAAGGTTTTGAACCAGATAATGAGTATCCTCTTCCTGCTTCATAAACTGCCAAACAGTCAAAGTCAGTAGGTTGGCAATAGTGCTGCAGAGAGATTGTGTTTCTGTGGTAAAAACCCATGTGATCAGACATACCTGGATAGTACTCATGCAGACTTCCTCAGGATACACCAGAGCTTTCCTTGTTGAGTATCCCATCCCTGCAATGCAGTTGTTTTATTTCCAAAATAAATGCCCATGTGAGCATAATTGGCTGTGCTGCCTGGATAAGAAGGACAGCATTTCTGCCCTGTCACATAACACCAGTCGATTTTGTGTGTTGGTAAACCCATGTTGGTAAACCCATGACATTGTATGAGCAGGTGTTAGAAAAAAAGATTCAAAGTTTTTAATTGTCACTTATTTGTCACAAGGTACAACCTGCAGTGAAATGCTTCTTGACTGTCTGTCCACAAGAATAGCTATAAAATGAAATAAAATATAAATATAGATGTAAAAATAGAAATACACATCTAGGAATAATTCGAAATGAAAAAATATTTAGAAAATATTTACAAAGTAAACATGTGAAAAAATGTGAAATGTGCTAAAAATGGGCGACAGAACGTCTTTCTGAGTGATGTGTGCAGGGGTCCATTTCTGCAAAATGCAGTGGAGATTTGCAACCAATGAGTTGTTTATAGCAGTTGTTGCCAGTGAAGCTATTGCTGATTTGATGTGTATGAGAGAGGGTGGTGGTGTGAGAGCCTGTCAGTGAGTCTGTGTGTGGATTGTGTCTTGTGTTCTAGTCCAGTTATCTAGTGCCATTCAGGGCCCGGACGGCTTGTGGAAAGGCTTCTTATTCTCTCTGTGTTCACCTTCAGGGTGCAAAAGTGTTTCCCACAGCATAACAAAGAGGAGAGCCCATTGTTGGGGTGGGTGAGGTTGTTCACGATTGTCCTGGCCCTGATCCAGCACCACTTACTGTAGATCACTGTACATGGAGCTCGGTCAAAGTGATATGTTCAGCTGACTGAACATATCACCAGGGCCTGCCTGTCCTGCTTGGTGCTGTTCCCATACCAGGCTGTGATGTTTCCCATGAGGACGCTCTCAATAGTGTATTAGTAGAAGTTCTGCAGCACCTTGGAGGGCAGTCTGAAGTCCCTTAGACATCTTAGTTGTAGAGGTTGTAGAGATGCTGACAGGCCTTCATTGTGACTGTGTTAATGTGGCAGGTCCTTGATAGATCCTGCGAGAAACTGTCTACTCTTTTTACTGCTGTTCTGTTGACAAGCTAGTCTCTACTCTACTCTACTCTACTCTGCTGTTTCTTACTGCAGTCCACAATCAGCTCCTTCGTCATGCTGACATTGAGGTGGAGATTGTTGACCTGACACCAGTTCTCCAGGTTTCTAATCTCCTCCAGGTAGACCCTCTCATCACTGGTGGTGGCAGCATCAAGCTTTATAAATGTTTTTCAGCAGCCAGCTCTGGGGCTTTTATCAGGGTGGAAAGAATCATGTATAGCTACACATATCATCTGATTTTAGTGCTAAACATTTAGGTGTCTGTTAGTAAGCTGAAGATGAGAACGAATTTCAACACAATAACCTAAACCATACATCCAAAGCAACAAGGAATGGCTTAACTACACGAAAATCAGACAGATCTTGACTGTTTCAAGAAAGAGTGGGAAGTCATGATGTGCCATGCTGATAGACTTTTACCCAAAAAAGACTGAGTGTTGTAATAAAATTAAAAATAAAAAACAAAAGGTTAATTTAGGGGTGTGCACACGTATCCAACTACATTATTGTAAGTTTTATTAGACTTTTTCATCTAAAACGTTTCTGATTGTTTCTTTACTTGTATAATTAGTCATTTTGCCATAAAGGTTGTTAAAAATTGGACATGTTTTTTTGTGGTTTAATTTTTTACATCACAAACACCTGACATTTTTACAGGGAGATTATATCCAGGTTGGACCCAGGACCCATGGAGCCAAGGAGCTTTCCTTGTTTAAAAAAAAGGCAATGAGCAGCTCAGGATTGAGCAAATTTACAGGCTTTACAGCCCGCTGAATGCTTACATAAATATTGTAAATCATATTTTCTAAGAAATCTGTACATTTATTACAGGTTTCGAAACACTTTTGCAATTGCACACTACACATTAGTAGAGAAATTTGACCTTAACCCTGAAGAACATCTTTGAGATTAACTAGAATGCCGACTGTGCACCGGGACTTCTCACCAACATCACTGCCTGACCTCATTACTGCTCTTGTGGCTGAATGGACATACATTCCCAAAGTACTTCCCTGAGTAGACTGTTACAGTAGCAAAGGGGCAAAATATTAGTTGGTCAGTCAGTCATTCATTTTCTTATCCGATTAGTCTGTCAGGACAGGTTTATCCAAAGCCTCCCTAAAATCATCAGGCATAAGGCAAGAATGTGCAGAAATATTATATTTTCTATATATGGTATGTAGAGAAGGGGCAAGGTTGCTGGCTTTGTGACTTTATAGGGCAAGTTCTCAGTGCTACTGCTTCAGTGTGACTGTTTTTCATTCATTCATTGTTGTCTCATGTTCTTGTCTGATGGAAACACTGAACTGAGCCGAGTTGGAAGCATTATGGATAGCATTCAGTGAAACACACACCCAGCACAATGACAGGAAACGTGTGTTCTGACTTTCCCTTTTCTGATCTGAACCTAACTGTCTATGTGGACCTGACATTTCCTGAGAAAAGGGCATTACGGCTAGATAACCGTAGAGCTATTCTCTGAAATAACCCTGTTGGTAAATATTTGCCCTGAATGTCTTTGACATATTTTGAACTGAAACATGTATATGTATGTATATAATAGATGTCCCATATTTAATAATTAATGATAAAACCAATATTACTAACATATAAACTGAGATCATTGTAGTCAGTGGGCTGTTTGCACTTGTACATATTGTTGGTGGCTGTTTTTTTTTTTATAGGTGTACATGATGACCCCAGACCAATCATTAACACACACACACACACACACACACACACACACACACACACACAGAGAGAGAGAGAGAGAGAGAGAGAGAGAGAGAG
>JAOVVF010000036.1:21821434-21837683 GCA_028565595.1 Duopalatinus emarginatus | reverse complement strand
GCTGGAACAACACCAATAAATAAGAGCTGTGTATTTAGACCCTCTGCTACACACACACACACACACACACACACACAAATGTCCACTGGAGGGCAGTGCTGTTTTACCAATATTGCTTATGTCCAAGTCTGTTGTACAAGCTTTCTTCAGAAGAAGCAGATAAATAGCTCGTCACTGCATAATTGTTTGCCATATATTTAGCATTGTAACTCCATTTTAGAGACTAGAGAAACTATTTTATGTAAATAATTCACTGTCCTCCACGAAGGTAATCAAATATTAGGAAGCAATCATTAAAAATATTAAAAAAGGCATACAACATTCATGCACAAGATATATAAGATATGTATAAAGGACATATATTTGAGGTTTCCTGGCAAAGGTACAAATAAATACCCCTCCCTTTGTGTTTAAATAGATTCAAGGTTAATAAAACATTCACAAAGTAAACATTAAAAGCTAAATTCCAGGTCTAATTCTAAATGCCAACAGAAGTCTTTTATTATAGTCTACTACATTATATTCAAACGTCCAAACAGTGAACTGCTGTAGATTCAGCCAAAATACATAACGGTGCTGATTTTTTATACATATAGTCCATTTATTCTTGAAAACATATGTGAGCTCAATTGATTTCATTTTTTTAATTTAATAGTTTCGTATTAAGCATCCATCTTTATCATGGCTGAGGTGGTGGGTGAGTAAGTGTCCTGAACATTACAACATTACAAGTTGCACAGAACTAAAACAGTAATATGAGGGATAAAAATAGCTCTCTTACATCTGATTGTCTCCCAAAAGCATGCTCTTTATGATATAAAATTGAAATTCAACTTAAAAACCCATCTGGCAGCTTCTTTCCTTACATGGCCATAATATCACTTCTGGAGAATGCATACACACCAAGCTTATTAAGGCTTCATAGTGCTGAGGGGGGGCAGGAAACTTGGTGTGTCGCCACCAGGAAACCAGTGCATGGAAATAAACCAAGCAATAGCCTCTTTGTGCTGCCTTCCTTGTTTACTGTTGTATAGCGGGGCTGGGCCTTGTAGTGAGGACTATTCTCAGTCAGAGGAGTGTCATGTGCTCAGAAGAAAGGTTTCCCAAATGGTTTTCCTGAGCCCTCAGAGAAATGTACTAAACACTTTTTTGTTTGCTCATACAAGAATGAATACATGTAAACTCGTCCCTGAAGTAGATGGCAAGGCAACGTCTTTAGTTTGAGGTTTTCCCATTCTGAAGCTCTTTATGTTTCTATGCATGCTCCCACACTCACAGAATGAATATAACTAAAGGGGGTCAGAATGAAGCCTAAAGAAACAATGTGCATGATCTCATCGCAGGCCGGTGCTAGTTCCAAGCTCGTGCAACTCCAGTGCAATCTTTTCTCTTGCACCCTCCCACACACTTTTTTCTTTCTCTTCACTCCTGCAATCCTGCTACCCCATCTAGTTCATCCCCCCTGAGCTTGCTCACAATCAACAGTCCTTCACCCTTTTTCAATAGTACGGTTAAAGTAAGCCCAACTGAGTGGTCCTTTTGTCGGGCTTTAATTACAGGCCCTGGATTGAGTTGGCTCCATGCTTTCAGTCTGGTTTGTGCTACACTGGGTGCCCTGGCCACAGGCCCAGGCATGAGTGCCCACTTCTGCAGAACATATTTGCACTTTCTTGGAAAAATTGTGCGATTTTTATCTTTTGGCCCTGCAAAATATCATAGGAAGACAGCAGACAAATAAATGGGAAATTAAGTGTTTTAATAAGGTATTGGGTCGGCACACTCTCCCAGAACAGCTTTACTGTGTCTTAGTGTAGATTTGGCAAGTCTTGTAATTAAACTGGACTAATGAACACTGTTCTTACTTAATTTTTGTTTTAATGAGGGTGGTGAAGACACTGTATAACACATGGCTCCAAAAAGTATACTATAAACTATACTGAGATCTGATGAGTGTAAAGGCCATAGCATATAATTCACATCCCTTTTTTTTTTTATCAGACATTTCAGTGAACCCTTATGCCCTGTGCAGGATATATTAAAAATCATATACAAGCTAACATAAATTATATTCATATACAGCTACACATCCTGTCATGCATTTGCAGTATCGCTGCCGCCACACGCTTGCTTCCTTTGGCTCGGGTAAGATGCTATCATATGCACTTCCTGTCCTACTGCTGTGAGCTCACTCCAGGGATAGTGGCTAATATGCACCCCACCTTCATGTAATTGTTGGAAGGGATCAGAGGAATTCAGGCTGGGGGAGAGATTAACCAGGCTGAGAGGTCAAGGACCTGCTCCCCAAGGGTTTGAGAGGCAAGTTAAATAGGGGTCAGGTTATAAATGAGAGGGAAATGAGAGGTGTCCTCTAGGGACCTGATATGGATCTCTCTAGAGATGAAGTAAGAACCAGTCTCTCTCCACATATTATGTTCATCTTGCAGTATACACTTTTGATCAATTGCAGTTTAATAATAATTACAGCTACAAACTATTTGGCAGGATTTTTCAGAAAACATAGACATGTCTCAGTAATGCATGGATGAATTTAGGAATTTTTTTGTGCTTGATATTGAATGTAACCCAAAAGTTCTTCCTGAATATCCATGTTTTTAATAATATGAATGTAGCCTTATACATTATAGAGTGCCATTTTACAGCTTTATCAAATTTCACAATGTGGAGAAAACTTGCACTCACAGGTCACAGTAGTAATGCCCACCACCTAGTGGGAAAAAAGTTTAGACAAAGGAGCCTCTCATGTCTTTTGTGATATGTCTTTTCTGTGACAGATAAACAGTTGGTGTAAAGATCAGATGTGTACCATACAGCAATGTAGGATGTGCACTGGGCACAACTAAATGCTCTGCAAGTTTACTCTCACTGCAAAGCCAAGCAATTAATTATCGTGACAGGAGCTTGGTCAGAAAGCTTAGGTTTAATCACAAGGTTACTACAAGGTCCAGGACAAAGGTAGAATCTGAACTGATAACGATACGAGAAAAAACTGAGGGTACTTCAGCATGCATGTTAGTAGAGTCCAGCTAAATAAGAAATCATGATCATGCTGAATATGCGCTACAATGATAGAGATTTACTTAACCACACATGTGCACAAGCCCACTGAGAAGCTAGACAACAGGGAACGTAAATGCTCTGAGGACATGTGCAGAGAGAAACCAGTTGTGATGAAATTACAAGTACTGTCACTGAGAGACAATACGAACAACAGTCCAACAACAGTCCAGATCTAGTCCTACATGTGTGCAAAGTGAGAAGAAAAGGAAAGATATACCGTGTCCTATATGCACAAGGTACATGTGTCATTTAGTCATTCACAGATAACCATACTCTATATTTAGAATAAGCAGACAAAGATGTGTCATACCACAAGTTTTCACAGAAGAGAGGGTGGGATCTTAGATAGGATCTTAGATGGGATCTTGGATGGGATCTGAGTTGTCTTGGGGCAGTTTTTGTGTATTTGGGTCAGGCATTTCCATATTGCTCATTTCCTGCCTAGAGGAAACTGGCTATTTTGGTATCATTACTTAATGAGTACGTGGAATAGCGGCTACAAAGTTTTCCAAATTAGGAATGGGGCAAATAACAGTAATATCCTTAGAATAATACTAAGATCCTAATATATGTCATATTTGTTTGTTTTATTTGTTTAAAGATAGAAAGAGAGAGATAGAGGGGAGGTTGGTGGGTGTGTGTTTATGATGATAGTAAGTACGAGATTCCTTTAAACTGCGTGCATGTCATTACAGGTCATTTCAGCCATTCTCATCCCCACTTGACATGTCAGGCCAAATATAAACTGGCGGAAAGAAAATGAAAAGAAATGCAGTTAAGATAAATAATAATAATAATAATAATAATAATAATAATAATATAACATAAAATTAAAGAAAAAATATTTCAAATAAACATCTAATATTAGCCAAAAAATATTATAAATCTTAGTGTTTATTTTAATACAGATCTGCAACCACTGAAAATGTAACCCTTATTTTTCTGCATTAATATAAGCCACATTAAACATATCTGACTTATTTTACAAATAAAATTGTGTGCACAATGTAATTTCCTCTAAGAGTCACTGTAGTTTAGCACTCTTAGTAATATAGGACAGAAACTGTTAGCCATGTGGAATGTCCACATTAGACAACTGCTTTGTAAAAGGATTTTTTATTATTTACTGTACATTACTGGGGAATTACTTAAATCCAGTAAAAGTTTCCTGCTGTAGCTTCTGACTGCATAGCTAATAACATTATTACACCCACTCTCAACATTCTCTTAAACTCTTAAACATTCTTCAAGATTTTTCAAAAATATATTTTTGGTAATTTGTTCTGGATGCTTAAGTTTTATTTATTTTCAAAAAACTATAAGCTGAGATTAAATGTTTAAAAGCCTAATGTGTGCTATCCTTTAAAGAACCGCTATACCTTCTACAGCTAGAGTTGATTTAAATAAATTGAGTGCACAATCAAAATAATTACCATGCCATATTACAAAAAAAGCTTTTTCAAAAAGAAATTTTTTTTTTTATATATTATAATTATATAATTATATATTTTATATATTAGATCATAATATATTTGATCATTGAGAAACACAGAGTACACATAGTGGAGAAAGTGGAATAGATGCTAATTAAATTGAAAATGTTTCTTTTCCTAATGGATAAAAACTGGGGTTGGTGAGAACGTTCCATAAAAAATACTGTATAACAGTGTTATTGATCATCACCTTCGTATCAGTGGGCAGTGGTAGCTCAGTAGTTAAGATGTCATGCCGCTACTGTAAGCAAGGCTCTTAACTCTCAACTGCTTGGTTGTATAAATGAGATAAATGTAAGCACAACTACATACATATCTGTTACCAGCTGTTATATTTTTATGTGTTTATGTGTGTGTGTGTGTGTGTGTGTGTGTGTGTGTGTGTGTGTGTGTGTGTGTACATATATATACACATTTTTGTAATAATATAATAAGCATGAGTATTTCAACACATCATGTTTGTATATTTTATAGCATTAAGCCGTTGTGTGATGTTTTGGAAATCTTTGCTGGAACAGATGGAGCTAACAGGTGGTGTAGAATGGGTGTGTGGGTAAGTAGCCATGTCTGAGTGTATCCCTATATTATGTTGGGCAAGTGGGCAGCCCATCTGAGGCTGGCACACTCTCTAAAGCAAATGGAAAGCCTGCCTCTCTCTCTCTCTCTCTCTCTCTCTCTCTCTCTCGCTCACACACACACACACTCCCCTTCTGCCTCAAACACTTCTCCCACTTTTTTCTGTCTTTCAAACAGAGTTATATAAGAGAGAGAGAGAGAGAGAGAGAGAGAGAGAGAGAGAGAGAGAGAGAGAGAGAGTTTCTTTGAATACTAAATACATTTTGTCTATTTATAAGCCTTTGGACATTGGCCTTGCTCTTAAAGTATACTCATGCTATTCTGAGAAACAGAGAGAAAGAGCAAGGGCAACATCTAAGAAAAGGCTAGATGTTTTGATGAAATTGATTGCTGGAAAAACCCTTAATTGGCAGAGCAAGTTGTTCAGAAAAAAACAACAGGAAGTGAGGAAGTTTTAGCCATCTCTAAACTCCTGAACATGCCCACAGGGAGTGTGGTGAGGTAGGTCACACATGACAGGGTTCACAGCACACTAAAAACACTGTGCTTTCACAGCTTTTTCACTGTATGGCAGAGTACGCTCTGTGCCTAATAACAGAAGCTGAGTCATACCCATCTAAAGGGTAATACCACCAGCAAACGGCAAAATGTATGGAAGGAGGACAGCAAAGCAACAGTTACTTTCTGTGAGAATGTTTTATCACTGTATTAATTATTCATCCGAATGCACTGTCATGCATTGTCCTAAGTAAGCATAGGTAAATGGATGAGCTCCTGACCCAGGTGTGTCTAGATATTTGTGTCTTTATATGTCAGAATTTATCATTCAGAAACGTCTCTGCTCTCAGAGGTGCATGCTGGGACGATCTTTCCAAAGCCGCCCCTCTGTGTACGAGTGACAGAGAGCGGCAGGAGATTTTAGACACAGAGAATAATGAAAGTGTCTCTGAATAGGCTGAGGATGAAGACGGTGATGAGAGAGTGTGTGGTGGTGTCAGGGTTCTATTGATCTCAATGCTCAGAGGGTCACACTACCTTACAAAGGCAACCAGTGTGGATTGACCGACCCTTTAAACAAATGACATCATGCAGCTGTGTTGACAGCTGACCTGGGCTTCTGAGATGAGGTATTTCTGAGCATACAGAGTGAATGGGGGGATTTATTGTTCGGGGCTTGCTTGAGTCTGTTTGTGATGGGGGTGTACTGAATGAAACAGATAAGTTCACTGAATCAGCTATATCTGTGAATGCTTATTTCTTTTAGTACATAAAGTGTAAGAAAGTGGGCTTTAATATTTAATAGCTTTTCTGCACCACGCAGACTAGAGAGAATTGAAGGGTCCACTCAGGAAGGGTACCTGATTAGTGACCCTTGCAGTACTGATGTTACTGGAAATGTATCATCTCTCTGTTGTCTTGAGCTTCATATCCTGCTTTCACTGGCATGAGAGTAACAACCACCTGCTCTACAGACATTTTCCAGTCCTAGTGCATACCATGAAAATCAGAGTCAGAATACAGACACACAGATTTCCTTCTGATATTTTCTCATTGATTTAATGTAATGTAATGCATGCAAGGTTAAAAAAACACAAATGGGGATTTCTGTTCAAATCCTTAAACAGTTAATGTAGTTAGTTTGTTTACTCTGTTGCTTTCTCTTTCTCCCCTGACTGGCCACCTGTCACAGTGGAGTCGGCCGTCCTTCATGCCTAAATTTGTAGTCCGGTGTATTGATCTGCACTTTCCACCAGTTCTGACCTGACACAGGATTGCAGGATTTACAGAGTGACTCGTGTCCACTTACACAATAAACATGCTCTTTTACATTTCACTCGGTTAAAGCTGCTTCTCCATTTCTCTCTGTTCACCACAGATTATAGTCCACATTATGCATAACCACAGCCAGTATAAAGTACACATCGCTAGAGGCAACACAACACATACATTCACACAGCCACAATAAGTAATGGATTGTTGCTTTGCTTGCTGTTGCCATGGTAATGGTCAGCTTTTCTTCTTTAAGGTTAGTCATGGTTATGGTTTATACAGGACACGGTGATCCATATCCATCTGACTCAGTATGAACATCTCTGCTCTTTATTAATGACCATGTGGAGAATCCAGTTCAACATCTTCTACCTTTGTTACCCTGCACCAGAGCTTACATTTCACTGTCTATAGACAGTAAAGGTCCTTCTTTAATAAATGTGAAGAGATCAGATCATCTTAGTGTATAAGATGATAACTGGTCTCAGTAGCTCTGTAAGGTTTCACTTGAGATGGAGGCTCTCAGTGTCCCTCCCATTCATTCTCCCTTCCCCCTTCCTGTGTGTTCAGATCACAGCGCGGTTCTCCGTATTAGTGCATGTGTGTACGTGTGTGTACGTGTGTGTGTGTGTGTGTGTGTGTCAGTGTATTCACACGGCCATGTGCTCCTGCACATGTCTGCAGTCTTAAATGTCGTGCGGTGGTTTTCATATCGTCTGCACTTCCCTGTTTTTTCTCCTAGTCCGTCTTCTGGTTTTGCAGAATGTGCTGGTGTGGTGCTACTGATGGACGCTTTTCCGCTTTCTCCGCTTTGTCCACACCCCTCACACACACACACACACACACACACACACACACACAGATAAAGACTCTCCGCACACCAGGTCTCACGGAGGACTCGGAGACGCTCTGCTCTATTGGATATAACGTCTGACTTGAGCTGGTGTCCTCTGGGAATGGTTTCACTCGGATTTCTGGATTACAGCTTCACGCCGATGGTTCAGACTCGGACATCAGACATGTACGTCGCCTTTGAATGCATTTGATACATAGATGTGGTCTGAATAAATACACTGTAGTGTTGTGTGAAATGTTTTGATTGGACACGCTTCATTCAGGAGAAATGATACAATAATACCGCTCAGCTCTATGAGACTGACAGCCGGAGCAACGGGGCAGGATTAGCAGGTGTCTATATATATATATGTATATATATGTATATATATGTATATATAGTGTTGAAGTGAAGTGTGTGCTGCTCTGGTTTAGGTTTAGGTTTAGGTTTAGGTTTAGGTCTGTGTCTGTACTGAGGGTGAGGAGTGAAGAGCAGGGCTTCTACGACAAAGAGCGCCTTGTCTGTTATGTGTAATGGATGTGACAGAAATGTTGAGTGTCCTCGGGTATTAATAACATGGAGAGGAGAAGCCGAGCAGTCTCATCTCAGTAAAGTCAGCTGTGCCAGGAGAGAGACGTGGCCACATTTTCGTCCTCTCAATCCCAGATACTGTTTTCCCTCTGTTTTTGTCTCTCTCTCTCTCTCTCTCTCTCTCTCTCTCTCTCTCTCCACGTCTTTACTGAAACTTACCAGTCGCTTATTTTCCATGGCGCTAATCCATTAAAGCCTAATCCTTCAGTCTGACAGGTTTTCAGTCTCCACACACGGATGAGAAAAGCATTTTGTTTATCTTCAACATCTTCAGTTTTTCTGGATTAGACAGTCTAAAGGGCGCTGTGCATTCCCTCCCATGTGGTAGCAGTCTTTTCCAACACCCACCCACTGACTTTAAGGGAAACCAGAACTTCCTCACAGCCACGTTTCAATCTCAGACACACAGCATTGTCCGTATTGGGTGCAGATCCACTGTGTGTCTGATCAGGAGACGAAGAAAAGCTGGTCTTCTTACTATAGCTGACAGTTACCAGGGTCCACTCATAGCTGGCATTCCCTTATCCCGCCTGTGACCTCAGAGAAGTGTGGGAATGGTTTCGTTGGAAATCCAGCTGGAGTTTACTCTATATACCAGTGTCAGTCTATTAATGTCAATCACAAAAGACTTACTAAGTTGTGAGTTCAGCTTTTAATAAAGTAATGTGTGTGACTGCTGCTCGGACACAAATCTGAACACAGGTTTCTTCATCACATAACCTCACATGGAGAAGAAATTTTACTATACGATACAGCCAAGATCTGATTAAAATCATCTCACACAGTGTCACACATAAAAGACCAGTTTAATTGGTCTTATATAGTGCCCTCTCTCTCTCTCACACACACACACACACACTCTCTCTCACACACTCTTTCACACACTCTCTCTCACACACACTCTCTCTCTGTCTCTCACACACACACACACTCTCTCACACACTCTCTCACACACACTTTCTCACACACACTCTTTCACACACACACACACACACTTACGCACACACACACACACACACACTTACGCACACACACACACACACACACACACACTTACGCACACACACACTTACACACGCACACACACACACACACACACACACTTACGCACACTCACTTACGCACACACACACACAAACACACTTACACACACACACACTTACACACACTTACTTACACACATAAACACACACACACACATTTTATAAAATAAAATAAAATGCTTCATTAGTAGAAAATCAGTAAATGAATCTGAACTAATTGTTTAACTGGGAGTCAAATAATTTGAATCACTGAAATGACTCATCTTTGTGTGTATTTTAATTTGATGACCATAGTTTTGTCTATTTTCTTAAAACAATCCCCTCCCCTTTCCCCCAAGAAAGACTTCCATTTCTATACTCATCATCATGACTTCATTATAAAATCAGACAGTAGATTAACTTTAACCAGATCAGTTTCAGTTCTGAAACCCATCCCATCTACATCCAGATTTCTGTTGAGCTGCTCAGTGAACCAATCAGAGGAGCTGACTGTTATGAGGGAGGAGCTTACCAGTGATACCACATGTGAATGTTGTCATTACTCATACAGTCAAGTCGGGATTAGTTTAGTGAACTTCAGCTTTGTTGATTTATTACTAATGACGTAACAAGAGGACATTAAATAAAGTTTTATTAAATAAACCATGTGACTGGTGGACTACGGTGAGAAGGTTAGGGTCAAAACAGCAGAGAGACCAGGTCCAACAATCAGATCAGTGTGTTCAACAGCACCTGGGAGAACATGACAGTCTGGAGTTCTGTGGTCAGACCCACACTTAAAGAACAGATTTCACACTGAGTCACATGACAACATTAAAGCTTGACTCAGTGATTGTTTACTGTTCTGCTGTCGCTGCATTTAAAATCTTACATTATAATTATCTTATATATTGTATATTATTGTGTTGTATACTGTGTATAATTCATTATGTATAGACTAAAAGTTATTATTTTTAAATGTATCTGGGTTTTACATGCCCACACACACCCTCACTAACGTCCTTCCTCCCTGATTTTACACACACGTTAGAAAAAATATACATGAAAAATGTGCATTATTGCAGTGATGTGAAATATAAACTCACCAATGTTGTTATTTCAGCTTTTACAGGAAGTCACACACACACACACACACTCACACACACACACTCACACACTCACACACTCACTCACACACTCAAACACACACAGTCACACATTCCCCAGAATGAACTGATATTAAAACTGAAATAAAAGTCAGAGGTTCCACAAAGCTCAGCCATTTTTCTCTCCAGGTTCTGACTGGGGAAGGAGGAGAACACTAGACACCTCAGTCACACGGTGTAAATAAATGATTCTCTCTCCTGCGTCAGACCGGATCAGGTCACCTCAGGGTTCTCGAGTTCTCAGACTCACAGCTGATCCTGAACAGTGTCATGACGACTTCAATAACTGAAAAACATCAACTGGACACAAATCTTCATAATGATCTCATGAAGACGCTCACCTTTAAAAAGTCCGCCCTGATAAAACCAATACAACCAAGAAAACCAGAAGCTTCATCCAGCAGAGAAGAGAAGAGTCCGAGTTTCATAATAACATCACATTCAGTATGTTAATGAGTTAAATCTCTCTATAGAGCAAATCATGAGGAGAAACTGAAACATTGAGTCATGTGAGTCATTTAGTCCAGTGTGTGTGATAGGAGTGTCTATTAAACTGGGTGTAAAACAACAACTCATCTAAACACACACACACACACACACACACCCACACACACACACACACACACCCACACACACACACATTATAAAATACAAACTTTATAAAATCACAATTATACATGATTCACATTGATTGAATTAGTGCAAGAGTCTTTTAACTGAAGAGTCAAATGATTTGAATCACTGTAACAGCTCAAGTCTCTACATATAAACATACAACATTACATTATATTACATTATTAATGTGTTCTTTCCAAGAATAATAGAGGCAGGGGTTGTTTGATACATCGCCATTCTCATAATCCAACACAAACACACATACACACGCACAGACACATCTAGAATCTCCCAGAAACCCAACATAATGCACACTGTAAACCTCGTCTACATAACAGCCTCGTCTACACACATCCTAGTCTACGTCACAGCCTCGTCTACGTCACATCCTTGTCTACGTCACAGCCTCATCTACATCACAACCTCGTCTGCATCACAACCTCGTCTACATCACAGCCTCGTCTACATCACATCCTCGTCTACATCACAGCCTCGTCTACATCACAACCTCGTCTGCATCACAGCCTCGTCTACATCACAGCCTCGTCTACATCACATCCTCGTCTACGTCACAGCCTCGTCTACGTCACAGCCTCGTCTACGTCACATCCTCGTCTACATCACAGCTTCATCTACATTACAGCCTCATCTACATCACAGCCTCGTCTACATCACAGCCTCATCTACATCACAGCCTCGTCTACATCACAACCTCGTCTACATCACAGCCTCGTCTACATCACAGCTTCATCAACATCACAGCCTCGTCTACGTCACAACCTCGTCTACGTCACAGCCTCGTCTACGTCACATCCTCGTCTACGTCACAGCCTCGTCTGCATCACAGCCTCGTCTACATCACATCCTCGTCTACGTCACAGCCTCGTCTACGTCACAGCCTCGTCTACGTCACATCCTCGTCTACGTCACATCCTCGTCTGCGTCACAGCCTCGTCTACGTCACAACCTCGTCTACGTCACAGCTTCATCTACATCACAGCCTCGTCTACATCACATCCTCGTCTACGTCACATCCTCGTCTACGTCACAGCCTCGTCTACATAACAGCCTCGTCTACGTCACAACCTCGTCTACATCACAGCCTCGTCTACATCACAGCTTCGTCTACATCACAGCCTCGTCTACGTCACAACCTCGTCTACGTCACAGCCTCGTCTACGTCACAGCCTCGTCTACGTCACAACCTCGTCTGCATCACAGCCTCGTCTACATCACATCCTCGTCTACGTCACAGCCTCGTCTACGTCACAGCCTCGTCTACGTCACATCCTCGTCTACGTCACATCCTCGTCTGTGTCACATCCTCGTCTACGTCACAACCTCGTCTACATCACAGCTTCATCTACATCACAGCCTCATCTACATCACAGCCTCGTCTACATCACAGCCTCGTCTACATCACAGCTTCATCTACATCACAGCCTCATCTACATCACAACCTCGTCTACATCACAGCTTCGTCTACATCACAGCCTCATCTACATCACAGCCTCGTCTACATCACAGCCTCGTCTACGTCACAGCCTCGTCTACGTCACAGCCTCGTCTACGTCACAGCCTCGTCTACGTCACAGCCTCGTCTACGTCACAACCTCGTCTACGTCACAGCTTCATCTACATCACAGCCTCATCTACATCACAACCTCGTCTACATCACAACCTCGTCTACACACATCCTCGTCTACACACATCCTCGTCTACGTCACAGCCTCGTCTACGTCACAGCCTCGTCTACACACATCCTTGTCTACACACATCCTTACATCCTCGTCTACATCACATTATCGTCTGCATCACAGCCACGTTACACCATTAAAAGCCTCAATTCCAGTCCCCAGAATTCCCAGAGGCCAACCAACATGGCCACCTTCAGTGTCCTGTTTCCAGATCACAGATCTGTTCTGTGTTTTTCCCACCCGTTTAATGTTCATAATCTACCTTCAGCACACCTGTTTTGAGTTTGTCCTGTGTTTTTCTTGCCTCAGGATGCATATTTAAGCCCTTCACGTGTCATTGTGACGTATCTCAGCGTGTGGTTTATGTTATTGAGTTTATTTCTGAGTGTTCTGATTCTGCCTGTTTACTGTTCTCTGTTCCACTGTCTAGTCCATAACAATGCAGCAGATTTAATCCACCTAAATACTCAAACATTTACAACGTCTTTAACACAGAGACAACTCCTACCTTTTAGTTCTGACAGAGATGCAGTACTTCCACATGTCAGTCCACAGAGCTGTAACATCACTCAGTAGGACAGCAGACATTCTCCAGCACAGAGAGAAGAAAACATCTGGGCTTTAAATAAGAGAAGATCT
This sequence comes from Duopalatinus emarginatus, assembly GCA_028565595.1. Classification (NCBI taxonomy): domain Eukaryota; kingdom Metazoa; phylum Chordata; class Actinopteri; order Siluriformes; family Pimelodidae; genus Duopalatinus; species Duopalatinus emarginatus. The sequence continues at coordinate 21,824,201 of JAOVVF010000036.1, read as the reverse complement.
GAATCTGCCACACAGGTGGAACGCTGCTGAAAACACAGCTCCAGGCTAAGAAAGCACTTCCTCTTTCTCTCCACAGATTTCAGCACCACTCGTGACAGAAAATGAAAGTTTTACTCTACATCTGCATTCCCTTTTTTCTTTTCTTTTCTTTTCTTTTCTTTTCTTTTCTTTTCTTTTCTTTTCTTTTCTTTTGTGTGGGCCGTGATGGAGGTTTGGACCTGACCGAGTTAGACCAGGGGAAAATCCACCTTTATTTTAATGTAGAGAGATGAAATAATCCAGTCTTCGATCAGATCTTGTTTTTCTTTCTCCACCCTTTTTTCTTCTCTGTAACTTTTCCTTAGTCTGACCCTCATGAAAACGTCCTGCATGTTCCAACAACAACTGGAAGCGGGCAAGCATCCAAACCCGCCTCGCCTTCACCCTCAGAGGATCTGAACTCACAGCTTCAGCTCCAGAGGTTCCAGGGGTTGAAATGAGACTGGAGGTCAAATTAACAAGAACACAAACACAGAAAGGCAGCATAGACGACTTATTGTACATGAAGGAACGGAGAACAGGAGCGACGTTGTTCTCACAGGCTGAGGTGGAGTCACACTTAAAGGCTCCAGGGTTCTGGAAATGTAATTTCTCTACAGTATAATGAAACCATTCAGACTTTACACTCAAACAGCTGTAATACAGAGACGTGAAGATTCCGAACTCAGCGTGAGGACCTGCAGACTCCGGATCAGAATCCCAATCTCCACTGGCTACCGAGTTCTGATCAGGTGTTGATTATTGTTCTATTACAGCAGCTCTGACAGTCGTACAGATTTATATTAATACACTCAGTCTAATACGTTATCGTTTCCATAGTAACAGATCGGTTCAGAGAGAATAAAGAGCATCTGGTGAGAGAATGACGGTTTAAAACAGATGTAACATGAGAGACAATAAAACCCAACCCCAGTGTGTATCCCTTTAACATTTAACTGCAGTTGATGGAAGTCTCTGTGGTGTAAATAAAACACGGAGGGCTGTGAGTGTGAACATCTCAGATTAGTGGATTATTGTTCTACTTCACTGCTTTGTTACAAATCTAACACACACTATCAGACACGGCGACACGTTATTAATCAGAGCGGAGTCTTTAATACATTTATAATTTTTTACAGTGAAATGAATGAAAATTAAACCTTCACCTGAAAGACATTTTTACATTCAGTTACAGTACAGATGATTAAACCCTCACTGTAAATGAGAAGGGTCCAGCTGCAGACTACCAGACACACCCACTTTACTACAGGGCACACCCACTTAAAGAGACAACACCCCCCACCCCACCCTAACTATCCATTGAGAAATAGGGTGTTCTTGTCTCAGCCAATGACAGAGAAGGGAGTTCCTTTACAGGAATTCCTTATAAAGATGTGGCTGCAGTTTAGGTGTGTGTGTGTGTGTGTGTAAAGCTCAGATCTAAATATAAATTCAGATTTTAAAAATAAATCCCTTTTTTCTTACCTTTTAAAAAAGCCACTCGGAGGCTGCAGACACAGAAACTGCCAATAATCTAAACAGAGAGCTTTGAACCGTGACATTGTCAAGGATTTGAGGTCTTCTGGTCAGGTGGTGAAAGGAGAATGATCTGTCTTCATCTTCATCGTCATCATCATCTGCACATGAGTATGGAGCAGTAATTCCTCATACCCCTGAGAGAAGGTTTAACGGGTGTGCTGGATGCCTGCCGAGTCGATCGGCCATGATGTGCTCCGTCCTGAAAATGAGACTGAAATCCTCCTCAGTCTGCTGGAACTGGAGTGCAGGTTCCTCTGAGCTGTGTGTCTGAGGAACGACTAAAATCTCCCCAGATGTGTGTCGTGGAATTCCAGGTGAAACCTCACACTCAATCTGGATCTGCTCCTAGATTCACAATTCATCTATCACATGCAGACAGGCTACAAGCTACACGTGTGTGTGTGTGCACCACTCCTGTCCCTCAGGGGGTGAAGATCTGCAGAAGGTCATCACAGCATACAGGAGAACACCTCCTCCTTCTCCTCCTCCTCCTCCTCCTCCTTCTCCTCCTTCTCCTCCTCGCTCTGCAGTCGAGTGTCACCGGCTTCTCCTGACCGAGTCTCAGATTCTCTGCAGCCGAAAGCTCAGCTCTCAGACATGCCGATTTCCCGGTTGCCAGGCAACACCACCACTACTGAACTAGCAGGTGATTGGCTGACAGCTGCTGATTGGTGGGAGCGATCGGAGAGGCGGGGCATCTTGCATCTCCTGTACGATGATGTCATTGAAACAGGACGAAGAGATGTTCTACATGTGGTGCTTCTCTGTGCGGCGGTTTTTACTTCATAAGCAGAGACATCAGCCTCAGAACCATCAGCAGGTGATTGTTAGATCAAAAATATAATACTAGATTTATAACATATATCAGAATATAATATTAATATCATATTAAGGTAATATTTCCTCTTTATTATTTAAATCAGCTATAACTAAAAGTCAGTGTAAACCAACACACACACACACACACACAGAGGTTTGCATTAGTGTACTCCTGACACCTGAACTTTATTATCACATACACTGAAGTGAAAAAAAAACTGGTACAGATGAGCCTGAGCTCATCAAAATCAACAGATGAGGACACAGTCTGTTGGTGTCTCAATAACAGTGTGTGGTTTGTTTATCCACCGTTCCACATGCTCCCCCTGGGACACCTCCAGACATCTCTGACAGGTGAACACTATGTGTGATGAGTTCCACCTGTTCATGT
>JAOVVF010000036.1:21809984-21821334 GCA_028565595.1 Duopalatinus emarginatus | reverse complement strand
TATATAAAGTATACAGTTCAGGATGAACTCTGAGCTCTGCAAGCACCGTTTCAGACATCTTTGTATAAATCTGATTTATTTACTGTTATTATTTAGAAGTGTGACCTATAATTTTATATTCATATTGTTTCACCTCTGTCAAGCATTATGTCACAACTCCACTGCTCAGCTCCCAGGTCTTGCCAAGACTAGAGGAAGTTGGAGGGGTGCCCTTTACCATTCTGAATTGCATAGCATCATATTCATCATACATCATTGTATCACATTGTGTTGAATCACATTGTGTTGAATCACATTGTGTTGTATCACATTGTGTTGAATCACATTGTGTTGTATCACATTGTGTTGAATCACATTGTGTTGAATCTCATTGTGTTGAATCACATTGTGTTGAATCACATTGTGTTGAATCTCATTGTGTTGAATCACATTGTGTTGAATCACACTGCATCACCATCTCATTATAGCATTTTTAGTTGCCTTATATTTTACTTTCATGAAACAGATCTCTGGCCGCAGTTATTTAGATTCGCATCCCGAATATATAGACTATGACTGTCTTCTTATAGCCTTTCTTTGTATATATTGCGTTAAGTATTATGAATGTAAAAGAATTCATAACATGATTAGCATCCTTAATATGTGTTATATACAGTCATCTTTAAATGCATTTGCATAGAAGGCCAAATCTTTTGTTTATATTTATAACACATAAATGTGTTAATTTAAAACATGGCACCCTTTGTTTAAACCCACCTGTTCTCCAGGTGATCAGAAATATTGTCTGACTGACAGATGTTACCCAGGTGTTTGACTGACAGTTTAAACAATTATTATCTCTAAATATCTTCTGTTGGTTTGAGTCCTGGGATTTTCCTGTGAGGACTGTACAGTATATGTGGTTAAAAAAGTAAACCGACATTAAGACCATGGAGCAGTCTATGGGAGAAAAGCGGTTAAACTTGTAAATATTATGGCATAGTACAACAGTACAACATTTTTGAATGTCCTAAAACCACTGATGCACTATCAAACAATCATTCAAGAGGTCAAACAAGGAAAACAACAACCGTTGTTAGAGATATGAAGAAAAACCCCAAAACAATTATCAGTGACAATAACAACAACCTCCAGAGAGGAGGGATGAAGGCATCACAACCCACTGTTCAATAAAGACTTCAAGAACAGAAATATAGATTCAACAAGATGCAAACAATCAGCAGTAAGAATCAGAAAGCGAAATACAGAGATGAACCACTAAAGTTCTGAAACCAAAATGAACCTCTATCAAAGTGATGGACAAGCCAATGTGTAGAGAAAGAAAGGAGCTGCTTATGATCCAAAGCATACAAGCTCACTGGTCAAATATGGTTGAGGTAGTGTTCTGACTCGGACTTCTGGGAAAAGGCTTATGGAACAAGATTAATCGTTATTGATGATGTAACTCCTGGGGGTAGCAGCAGACTGAAATTAGAGGTAGTTCTACAGAAATGTTATGTCTGTTTATAGAGATTTTACAGGGAGATTCATTTCTGCTTGGAGAGGGTTGTGAGGAACTTTATCAGGCAGCAAGACGAAAGACCAAAACACACTGCCAACACAAGATCTTAACCCAGATGGGCTCGCATTTCATCTAAGAAGAGGAGACTGGAGAGAAAAACCCACAGAAATCAGAAGTAGAAGCCTGGAAAAGCATCATGAAAAAAGGAGTGCAACAGTTTGGGGATGTCAGTGGATCACAGACTTGTTGCAGTTATTGTTAGCAAGGGATGAGCAACATAAAGTGTGATTTAATTTTATTGAACACCAGCTCTATTACTTTTGCCCACCTAAAAAATGTCTGGACTAAACATGTGCCATGTTGTAACTTGTTTTATATGCAGTTCAATTTCACAAAATTCTGTCAACACCAATTTATTTCAGTGTATAAGACCATGCTGTTTCAGTGCTTTCTAATAACTATATAATTTTTATATTGAAGGTTGTCTGTTGTCATTATTGTTGTCACAGTAGAACACCATGATCTGGGTCCTGGAAAATTCTCCATATGTCCCAGGATTTCATGAAGGAAATAGGGCTTGTTCTTGTTTGTTGTATATGTCAAAGCATCTGCTCGCTGAAGGCTGTAATGTTGGACGAGCAACAGAAATCATCATGTGACTGACATTCTCTGCATTACAACCCAAATAAACAAAGCATCTCTTAATCCATACCAGAAAAGGACACTGCTTTAGAGATAAGCACAACTTCAAGAACGTTATAAGACCTTGATGAAGTAATGTGTGGAACAGATCTCCTATTACACTAAGTGAAGTGTGGTGCCAGCCATGTTGTTATGTAAGTCTTGGCAACTCTCCTGTGGCTGTAGAAAATTTTCAGCTTTTAATACAGCTAATGATCTACTTGTGCACAGAGAGTCTTGCACAAAAACAATTCAGCACATACCCACATGCACACGAACACAGTGTGTGTAAGAGCTGCATAGCTTCTCTCACATATTGTCTCATGTTTGGTTGAACGGTTCAGTGTGGTGTTTCTCTTCCTATCTGTTTCAACTTTTCCCTTAGGCATATAGTCTCTTGTCCTGCCCAACTTAAAGGCAGCTCTGACCAGTCACCACTTTTGTCACTTTTCAGATTTAATCTTTAATTCTGCACACTTAATCCAAGCCTCGTCGATGATGCTTTACAACCTGGAATGGCTTCAGGCATCATTCTGTTGGTTAGATTACATGACATTTGTTACCATGGAGGCCATTTGACTACTGGTGCCTGTACGACAGTGTGTATAGGTTTGAAAATGTCTGGAGGTGTGTGGGAGTAGAGCAGCACTCATGAAGAAGCCATGATGACAATAGCCAGAACATACATGCACACACAGACACTCATGACGTTTATAACATGTGCTCTCGCTTGGGCTTTGCCTTTGGGGAATGTCTGTCATTTACAGTTTCACATCCTGTAATTTATGCAGTGTGTATGCAGTGCTGTGAACTTGGTTATCCAGAATATGCATGTTATCTTGTGTGCAGTCATTGCAACTTCTGTCATATTTAACACAAGTTTAAGATTACTGAAGTTCTGCATGCATAACCTTGTCTTTTCCTCTTTGTTGTATATATTTAGCCAGTTCTGGATGCAGAGCAGCTGGCTAGTTAGACGTTGAAGCAAAACTCTAGTCCGCCGAATAACTTCCAGATTCTAGATAAACAGGAAGTTGCTAAAATTACAGGGGTTTGTGAAGAGACAGTTACAGCCATGAAGGATGACAAACATATGAAAACCTAAGAATAACTCCATTCAAAGGAAAGTTTAGGGGCTGACCATGTGCAGTGTTTGTGAAATGCACAGTTAGAAGAGCCTGATGTGGACACATGAACATCTATCTGACAAACAGCAGTGGTCTGGCTGTATGTAAAATGTGAACTCTTTGCTGACAAGATAGAAAAATCCCGAATATATACCACATTATGTGCTCCCAAACAAACACATGAAACAGTTTGTTTTATTCAGGCTGAGAAGTTTGCTGGACCTGTATACTTCTGAAGCGAATTTCTTTGCCTTTTCAGGAAAGTCTCATTCTGCTGTGAGTTGTTTAAGAAAGCCAAAGCTGCAGCACATGTCTTTGCCTCTGCCTGATTTTATTTTGACATCAGGACTGCTTTTTATTCAGAGACGTTTTTAGTCGCTTCTTGCTTTCGACTTTCCCTCATTTTCCCATTCCTTCCTTCGAGAACACTTGATGTATGTGAACTTCCAGCATCGTATAGCCTCACAGCTCTATGGTGACCTCATTAAAGACATAATCAGACATGCTTATTTTTTTGTCCCTGTCCCTGTACCTGAGCTGTGACCCAATATGGCAAATCACTAAACAAAACAAGAGTACTCTGTGATTAAACAGCAGGAGTGTACCATTAAATCCACATCTAAAAACAGATTTTGGCTCTGTGTATTCCTGAAACGCAACATCTAGTTGTATTTGGCCTGTGTGTGTGTGTGTGTGTGTGTGTGTGTGTGTGTGTCTCACTCTTTAAATTTCTGGTTGCTCGCTGATTCATAGTTGTGTTTTCTGTTGTGTGTGTCAGACTGGAGTGTATTTCTGTAGCATGTCATTACCCTCTGAGCGGCTGGTGTGTGTTATTACGGAGTCAGTGCAGGAGAGAACAGACGGGGTTAGCATGCAGCTGTGCCATGTGACTCAGTCTCTCCCCAGGCACACAGAGAGGCCACATAGCCAACTTCATCCATGGCAAAGCTGCACCCAAACTGCACCTAGGATACGTTTATGATTCAATCTTGTGCTTGCTTTGTCATCATGTAGTTCATTTGTGATGCCAAGGGTTTTGGCTGTATGAGAAAACTGAGCATAATGAGCATAAACAGAGGAGGTGAACCTCTAAAATGACACAGGATGCTGAATGTAAAGATGTAGATTGCTGTAACGTTCACCATTATCGGATAATGACTAAGCAAATAAGGCCATTGATGCTTTTCATTTGAATGAATTTTTGTTTCCACGTAACACAGGAGAATCCGCTTCTAGTCAAATCGCTGTCACCCGAGCAGCACGGCAGCTGTTTCTGACATGACTCATGCAGTTATTGCCTCCTTTTTTAGGTCCTCTCTCTCTCTGTGTCTCCCTCTGTGTCTCTCTCTCGTTCTCTTTCTTTCTCCATCCACAAAAGCCTGGCGTTTCCTCTGGCTTGCTTTATTAGCAGTTGAGGCGTGCATCATGCTTACAGATGACACACACGGATGCTTATTTTAGCACATTCTCACTATCTCAGTAGCCTGACTGCTGAGCTGCTCTGATTACCTTTGTCTCCATTTATAGTAACAGACAAAAGGGGTGTCTTATATTGGTGATCTTAATGTTTTTAATGAAATGCAACATATATACATACCACAGTTTCCGTTGACGCAGTATAGGATGACGTTACGTTACCTAGAGCACTGCAGTGGCAGTGTGAGTCTGATCAGGATTAAGTGATTATTGAATATGAGTGAGTCTAGGTTTCAGTAACAACCATAATAATTATAATGTTGTAGCAATTATAATAATATTAATAATAATAATATTAATAATAATAACACATTATATAATATATAACAATATATAATATATAATAATAATAACAATAATGATGATAATGATATAGCATGCTACTATGTTTATACTATGTGTTATAGATTATTGATGTCTCTCACTGAGAGTAGATTTCGATAGCCACTTTATCCTGTCCAGGGTCCCGGTGGATCTAGAGGCCTATCCCAGGAACATTGGGCATGAGGAGGGAATACATTCTGGACCGGACGTCAATCCATCTCAGGGCACTACTCACACACACACATTAGTAAACTTAAGGCAGGCTATTATGTTTTAAAATATTCCATATCATGCAGCTTTTTTTTATTCTGATCAGTTATTAGGTGATTGCTTTGAAAACAGTCAGTTCTCAAAGCTGATGTTTTAGAAGCATGAAAAATGGGCAAGTGTAAAAATCTAAGTGACTTTGACAAGGACCAAATTGTGATGATTGGATGACTGGGTCAGTGCATCTCCAAACCAGCAGGTCACGTAGGGTGTTCCTGGTATAGAGTGGTTAATACCTGCCAGTAGTGGTCCAAAGAAGGACAACTGGTGAGCGAGCAACAGGGTCATAGGTGCCCAAAGCTCACTGATGTGAGTAGCCTGTCCAGCCTGTCAGGTCTCATCTGGTCATGGAAGATCCGCATAAGGATCTGTTGTCTTTGTTGTGCCAGAGACCACAGGACTACTTCAGAGGTCTTGTGGAGTCCATGCCAGAGCTGTTTTACCAGGAGGTTTTATGTTATGGCTGATCGATGTAAAGTCAATATTTGGTGTTGCATATATTTGCTTTTTATAAATGTAGTAGTCAAATCAGAAGTTTTGCATACAGTTAGTGCAGTTTCAGAAATTACCTGGTAGGTTTTACTGAGCACATTGAGAACCTGCCACAGTATTTCTGGAGACTGTCACCGTTGATTCTGTTTTTTTTTTTATTCTGAGACTAAGGGTGGCCCTAAAGTGCAAAACACTTGAACACAGTATGGCTTTTTAAAGGGTATGACTTCATTTTTCAGTCTGCTTTTATCTCAGTCTAGTGAAATCGGTTAAATTATGTTTTTTTTTCTTTTATTTCACAAATTGAATTTTTGGACTCAGTTCAAACACTACTGTGGTTAAACCATACGTTCTTTATGAAACTACAGTAAATCTAGTCACACATGTGTTTTAAGGTGCAAACTTCCACAAACTGTATCACAATCAGAAAATTATATTTACGTGAATCAGTTTAAATGTAATGTTTAAATTGGTCCTATTGGTCCTAAACAAGTTTAAACATTGGTCCTATAAAATATGTATTATTATTATTATTTAATAATAATAATAATAATACACCTCACCATACATTTTCTGGGACTTCTGGGACTTGGGTTTTCCTGTTCTTTTTGTGCATACAGGAGGTATTTGAGGGAATTGTGAACAAATGGTGTGAGTGTGAGTGAATGAGCAGAAGACACAACTAAAGTTCTCTTGAGCAAGGCACCTAACATTCAATTGCTCCTTGGGCACCATGGATAGGGGCTATAATGGTATAGAGCAATAACATCAGTTCTGTGATGGTGATAGAAGTGTAGGACACTGTGCTATCTCTGAGTCACTCATTTTCAAGACAAACTCACTTTGATAATATTTTTTTTTCATTAGTTCTCCTAATGTAATAGCTAGAACTAGAAAATAGGTCCCTGCTTCCAGTCACATTTCATTAGAGCAGAGAAGCAGAGAAGTGACTCTGTAACTATAAATACATAGGTGTTTTTCTGTCTCTGCTATTGTTAGGATGTTGGGGTTTAAGTATGTTTAATATATTCTATTTATTTCACCAGTCAAGTCATTAAGAACAACTTCTTCTTTACAATGGGAGATTGGAAAAAGGCCTTTTCAGACACACTAAAAAGCAACAAAAAAACAAAAACGCAATCGACAGAATAGGAAATGCGATAAGCATGGGAATGACCTCATATAATAGTTGCATTTATCAGCTAAAAAAACTGTAAGAAAAGTTTAAGTGTAAGTTGGAGGAATTTCTAATAGTGTTATATATTTAGATTTAGGGCGCTAGTGACTTTAAGAACTTTTTAGGTTCACTAAGTGAGTTAAGTGGGCTGTTTAGTGCGGTCTAATGTCTGTTAGCATCTCACACAATTGTGCTGGACATAAAGTGTGTATCACTAAGACTGCTCAGACTGTCTAACATCCAAAACACAGACTGCATGGTTAGACACACTGGTCTTTATTCTTAAATTTGATCAGAAGGTATAGAAAGTCAGCCAGTCAGTCAGTCATTTTCTTATATTTATTAGGTTTGAACACACAACCCCAGAACCCCCGCCTGCCCTGTATAGATAGTATTACTGACTATCATTCAAATTTGTTTGGGGTTGTCGTAATATTAATCATTTCTATACCAACATTCACACATGTACATACATATATAGTAGGCATAATAAAAAAAGTGGATTTGTGCTAGTCACTGTAGTATAAGTGAAATCAAACACAATAAAATAATCTATGATTGAGTGGTGTGATGTAACTCGACGTAATGAGTTCATGGACTGTAAACCGATAATCTTTATACTTGTGGTATGTTTTTTTTGTTAAAGCTACAGATAGCTTTAAAAGTGACTACATCATGCTCTGTAAACCGAGCCCATCACTATAAGCTGCGTAGTGAAACGTTTGTAGTTGTGATATTTTTGGTTCATGCTGTTTTTCGTAGCATTTTGCTAAAGTTGGCGATGAAAAAAAACAGGACTGACCACATACAGTGCTGTTGAATTATTAACATGTTCCACAGGAAGTAGTGTTAGACTGTCCAAAAGTGTGATGGTTGCTGGTTTCTAAGGAATTACTCTGTCTTGTATTAACATTGTGATTTCATAATAAAAATTGTGAAATATTTTAGATGTTTCTCGCTGTGTCTTCTCTAGTTATGTTAACAGCTGAACCGTTTCTAATTCTGATCCCTGTTTAAGACTGTAGACTGATAAACATGATGATGAAGTCATGTTTTCTAGCTCTGTATTTGTGCCATACCACCCTGCACTCATGTAGGAGGTGAGAGTCTATTCCTGGAGCATTAAGTGGCTAATAAGCCTCTTAGTAAGCAGGTGGGGATTAAACAGGAAATCTTGGGTTCATAAGGGCCCTGGAGCCAGATTTTTGTTGTGTAATAACATTGTCAATCTGAAAAAAAAATCAAAAAGGATTTTCTGTGGCAGATTCTCCAAGACACTCAGTAAAACTAGCTCTTTAACAAACAAAAATGCAAATGGTAGTCATACCTAATACTGACTTTCTTTAGGTTATTACTGTTTACTGCTAAATCTGTAAAGATTTATATGCTGGTCACCCTGGGGGACAATGATTGTGGACTTGAAGCAGGTGGTCACACGGGCTTGCTCGAGGGACAGATTTAATATGTCTCCGAACACATCAGTCAGCTCTGAGGAGCAAACCGTAAGTGTACGTGTGAAGATGCTGGCTGGGTCAGGTGCCTTCTTTGGGTTTTTTCTCCTCAGTGCCTCATACACATCTGCCTATGATACAGTGAGCGTTGTGTTCTGTGTGTTCTTTGTGGTCATAACACTTCTCAGTTAGTTGCTACAGAATTCCTCAAGGTGAGCTTAGACCTCGTTCAGCTCATCTGGTAATGTGGCATGGATGGCTGTGATTCCCTTTGCCAATCTAATGGTTATCTGTAATGTGTTGCATGCCTTGCCACATGTGTCAGGAGTCGCTCTGGTGTAGAATCCCTCAAGTCCCTTTAGTCTGTATTGTATCTTGGGCACTACATAGCCAATACTGGCCAATTTATAGTCTTCAGCGTTTTTGGTTGAGATATTACTTGCAGTGTTTTATGAACAGTGGTCTTAATGCATGTGTTTATGTAACCAGTTAACCCAGAGACATAGCCCTCTCTCAAAGCAGTATTCCTAGTTTATCCCAGTTTGTACTCTCTAAACATGGTGCCAATTTTCAGAACGGTTTACCATTTAGGGCCTGCCATAGACACTCCAGTTTGAAGAAGGAGAAAGAGAAAACATGATGCGTGATCACAATAATAAGAAAAGGTAGAAACGCGGTGGGTGTCTACGCATCTTTGCCACTTGTCCCCAAACATGTCTCATGAATTTTCACTTATATGCATTTAAAAAATAAGCCTTATATACCTAGTTTAAGGGGGTTTATAGTTTGTTATATTTATTATACCTGTAATATGCAGAATTGTGGGTCACCTGAGCAAAGCTTTGATTCTGAACAAAATGTGTTTAAGCTAATTTTATTAGAGCTGCATCTATCTATTTAATGTCAGTGGTTACATTCTCACTCCAGCTGCTGGGGTTTCAGTAGGTTTGGTGGCAGGGTCTTATTCACTACTGAATTACTGGAAGGAGCTGAAAAGGTGTGTAAGTTGGTGAGGATAAAATCTGCACTCAGAGATTACAACAGCAGTAAATAAAGGCTGATAATGATACAGGCTCCTCCTCCTTCTCCTTTCTTTCACAACCACACTGATCAGTCTAGAGACAAGATATGGAGGAGACATGGAGGAGACAAGGCTACTTTGGCTGAATGTCGATCAGTTGTGTTAATATACTCGTTAGGGAAAATGGCTGTAGCAGTACTGTGCCAGTCGGATACATTTATGACCATTTTTAAACTGTGCGCATGGGTTATGGGTTTGAAGAGAAATGGGAATATTATGGCTATTTAAAGATTTATTGAAATATTAAAAAATATTTATAAAAATATTTAAAAAAGGACACTAAATAGTGTCACTATCTATAAATAGATATACTATAATAATATACTATAGATTCTGTCAGTACTAAATCCCTTACAAGGATGCTCATTATGAGCAATTATAATCTATTATAATCTTAATCTAAATGATAATAAAGTAGCAGCTCCTGAATCCACAGTATCCAGGTGAGATTATAGCTAAGATTTAAAAAGGTGAGGCTAGGGTGTGAACTATTTTTGCAAAAAGCAATAAATAAATATCTATATATAAACCCATATTGGCCTATCCATAACAGCAGAGAGTCCAGTGCAGTCCTGACCAGGATAAACAGTTACTTAAGATAAATAATGCATGATGGATGAATGCATGTAATTTCATTTCTTCAATATGTAGTGATTTGGATGTGTGTGGTTACCTTATTTTAATTTTATGCTGTCGCTGGCAACAATTGGCAACAATTGCTTTACCTGCTGGTCTCATGAAGCTTGTTGTGATGTTGTAATCCGAGGCCCGAGTCATGCAGGAACACATCAAGAAACACCAGCATGTGGGATAAGGGAGCTGTGTACCTTTTATAAAGCATAAAGCAGGAGGCGGTTAAAAATGCTGATAAGTGCCCAAGATGTTGGTATGCACTCAGATACTGTAATGCTGTATTATTTGCGTGTGTGTACGTGTGTGTACGTGTGTGTGTGTGTGTGTGTGTGTGTGTGTGTGTGTCAGCAGTTGGCTAAGCCACCTGCCGTTTATCCTGCTGCTAAGATGTCACTTCCTGCTGTAAGTAAATGAGGGTGCAGCCCTATCTAACCACAACACTTGTTTACAATAAAGTCTACAACATGGACCATTACTAAGTCCACCAGCCTTTTTATTTTTTATGGACTTGGATTTAGGAATTTTTGCCTCTATGGTTACTTGTCAGAGGATGTTTCATTTCATGGGTTGTGCTGCATCCTTCCCAACAGTCAGTCGTTAGCTTATCCACTTAATCCATCAGGGTTGCAGTTTGTCCGGAGCCCTCCCAGAATCACTGGGTGCAAGGCAGGAATATCCCCTAAACGCTGCGCCAATCCATCTCAGAGTACCACATACAAACACACACCCATTTGCTCATATCCAATTGGCCTTCCATGTGTGTTTTTTGGGAGGTGAAAGGAAACCAGAGCACGGGAAGAACACACCAAACTCCTCACAGACAGAGAGACCTGAGTAAAGCTGAAACCCACAACCTCAGATTCCTTGATGTTGTGTGACGCACACACTGCCTGCAGCATCACCGTACCACCCATCCTTCCGTACATGTTGATCAATCTGTCACTTATGAGATACAACTAATATACATTAAGTAAGAAATTAGAGCTGCATCTTAAACCACTTTCTGCACACTACACAGGCTACCTAAACAGTAAATGAAAGTGAATGAATGAAATGAAAGAGAACCTTTTGCCTTACTGTGTTTGCACACAGAAGGAATGTGACCTCCGCATTTAACCCATCCGTGCAGTGAAACACACA
>JAOVVF010000036.1:21770962-21781856 GCA_028565595.1 Duopalatinus emarginatus | reverse complement strand
ATATGCACTGCATATAACCAATATTAAAGGACTGGAGAAGACCAGCTGTGAATGTTCTAAACCAGACTGCATGTTTACCACCAGAGCACTTAATACCCTACTCTAAACATCTCCAGATGATAAGTGTTTGTGTGTGAATGTGAGAGAGTGAGGTCTCTCAGCGGTGGCTCTCAGGGCACCAGAACATTATATACCCCATGCAGTCTGTCTGCCTTCCCTGCTCTTTTATTGCCTGGGGAAACTGGCATCTCTTGAGCCTGTTCCAGTTCCAGTTCCTGTTTGTGGACATACACTGATCAGCCATAACATTAACACCACAAAACTACTAATAGGTGACGTGAATAACATTAATCATTTCATTACAGTGGCACCTGTCTAGTGGTGGGATGTATTATGCTGCAGGTGAACAGTCAATTTGTGAGTTGATGTCTGTGTTGATGTGATGGCTAGGTGACTGGGTCAGTGCATCTCCACCAGTAGGTCTTTGTGAAGTGTTCACATGAGGTATACTAATGGCTAATAATTTGGTATACCATGATGTACCAAAATTGATTAAAGGATAGACAACTGGTAAACTGGCGACAGGGTGCCCAAGGCTGACTGATGTGTGTGTGTGAGATCTATGAAAAGATGTGTTGCCAAAATCTTGATCCCAGATATCACAGCACACCGTGAAAAAAAATCTTGTAGAGTCCAGGGTTGTTGCCCACTTCTGTGCACATGTGTCAGGAGTGTTAATGTCTTTGGTAATCCTCTGGATTGTTTCTGCCCCTGGATTGTGTACACATGCATGCTTCTGCCACCCTACTAAACTCTCTGTGTGTTTTTAGGTTTTTTAGGGATTTCTGCACAATCTGCTATTTGGAAGTGCATCTATACAGAAACTGTTTAGTGAATGGGCGTTGGTGAATAATGTGAAAGTGCTTTCGAATCAATAAACTCATTACAGTGATAGAAAAAATACTGACAAAAGACTTTGTGTTTCAGATTTTTCTGCTAACAGTCCATTAATCTGTTTTCCTCAGCTAAACATTATAGAGGGTCTTAGTTAGTACTTAGGAGTACATAGTAAAACTGAACTAAGCTTGGGTGTAGGGAAAAGTGGATAAGCTAAGCATGCAGCTCGAGTAGTTTAAAAAATGTAGGGACTTTGCCCATGTGCCAGATTATGGCTGATCTTCTAGGTGTGTGTGTGTGTGTGTGTGTGTGTGTAAGGGGTGGGGTTACTCGGGGTAGGGTTTAACTTTGTGAGGATCTTATAATGACATTGTGTGTAATATATGTGATACAGTGTGATCATTTTAGGTTATGCAAATGTTTTAATTTGATTTGAAAAGAAAATTCTAATATAAGAAAAATGTTTAGGAAAAATAATTAAATTAAAATAGAATATTCAAAGTCATATTTGCAATAATATTAAGAATTAAAAATAATAAAAAGTAATATTTCACATACAGTTGAGTTGCAATGGTTTATCTGTTTTTCCTACAGGAGAGGGAGGAGGTATATGATTCATGGTCACTGGTGGATAAGAGCTTGTCTGGTGTTTTGTGCTGCACCTCGATGGTCTCAGTCTATGGCTAAAGATACTCTGACTTGACTCCAGTGTGGCACAAAGGGGATAAAAAAGAACTAAATAAGCAGAAAGTAGTACTTTTAGTTGCCAAGGTTAAGGTTAGAGGGTAGATATAAGGCTAGTGTTGGCATATCTACAGCAACGGACCAAATCAGAAGCTTAAACCACTTAAGACAATCATAGTATAATGGTGAATTGCTGTTTGGAGCTTTAATGTCTCATGTATCCAAGTTGATAGAGTAGAGTAGTGGATTCAGTTAAACCTGAAAGTAAATGATCCTCTAATTTATAAATTATCCACTAACTTGTAACTAAGTTAGTTTTATTTCATTTATTTCGTGAATCTTATTTTGTCAGTACAGATGGGAATGTTCTTATATCTTATGTTGGACTAAATATCTCCACAAATATAGAATTATTTGCCAGCTTTTAACGTCATGTTTTTACAAGCTATTTACTTTTTTTCTGCACGTTTTAAGGTTAATATTTGTGTGTGTGTGTGTGCACGTGTGTGCTTGTGTTTACTGTACAGAATCACAAGGGGACTGAAAGGCACATATACCCATACACACACTTCTGTATCCTTATTTATTTATAATAGTGTCATGAACTGTAAGTGCCACAATAGTTCTGTATAAAACCAGTGAGTTAAAAGATAAGACTGGGACTCTTGGTGCTTGAAGTGAATGTAATGTGAAGTAATCTCACTAAGGCACACATCTATTCTGATAAGCAGAATGCTTGGTTACTATATTGCTTGTGTCTGTAGTGAACAGGATTAATACATAAGGGTGACATGAGGGTTTGTGCTGATTATATGACACGTTTCCTGTTTGTGTTGTTGGCTTGTGGTTTAATAGGTTTGCCAAAGACACTGCAGACAGATCAATAGATCATTAATTATGTACATCAGGGGTAATAAAATTAATAGAGTAATAAAAGTGTAATAAAAGTAAATACAGATTGTATTTATGTGTTTGTGTGTGTTGGAGAGAGGCAGTGTGAGGATTTCTGCTTAGTTTTGTGCTTTAATCAGGTCTACAATCAAACTTCACTTCAGTTATTATTATTGTTGTTATTATTATTATTGTGTATAATCTTTGGAAATCGAAAATGTTTTTATCCTGACTTAATAATGTAGAATGTAAAAAAAATGTTGTACCAAACGCAATACAGGGTGCCTAAGACTTTTGCACAGTACTGTTCATATTACTGGCATTTGCATGGAATTGCAAATTAAGTGTTATTGCAGGCTTAGGCTCGTACAGAAATGATCATCATTACTAGTTCAGTAGTGAAACAGCATCAGCTATTGTTGAACCTATGATCAGCTATCCTTTAGTTATCCTTATATTTTAGGATGCCAGGTATATTGGTATGTCGGGTGTAATATTGTAATAATATTGTTAAATTGATTGACCTGATAATCCATATAATTGTAAATGCGTAAGTTGAATAATTGCTAACATTGGCTAATGGCCACACATGATCCACATAGCTAACAAGCAGAGTTATGAACCTTACGTCTTTGCTGTAATATGTTTGTGCAGTGTGGATAAATGTTGGTGATAAATTTTGAATATTGGTGTCATACTGGCTACACATAGGTCTTCTCATTCTCAGTAAAGTAACATAAATAAACAGAGCACGTTTTTTCCCTTGACAAGGTTTTTCAGCACTCCATGATAGGAGATAATCCACCAATCCACTAGTGTTGCTTAATGTTTCACCACTTGACTACCAGTTTTAGCTAGTATATGACATACATCTTGTAAAAATAACTTTACTTTTCTAACTGATTTTATATTTTTATTAGAACTGCAACATTACTACCGAATCAGTAGTGACTCTATAGTCATATCTGTAAGTCTGTATAAATCCACACAACTGCTGATGCCAGTCTGTATTCCTTGTGTTTGTATGTGTACAGATTGACGAGCTGTATGAAGCGTACTGTATGCAGCGAAGATTGCGGGATGGTGCCAACAAGATGGTTAAGGCATACACTGCTTCACCAGGTAGCCGTGAAGCCAGAGAGAGTCTGTCAGAGGCCAACAAGGGCTTCAAAGAATACACAGAGGTGAGTGGCATAGAAATAAGCATGCAGTGCCTGTGTATGTGTAAGATGTAGATCTTAATTATAACTCATGCTTAATATAACAGCACAGTGATTATTAAGCTCAGCTGAACACTGTGCACATTGTAGTTACACAGTTATTTACTGTAGCCTGCCTATATCTGTGTGCCTATATCTGTCAGCACACAGATACTTCTTACCTAATGTTAGCCCTCAGCAGGGGTGTCCACAACACTGCTGGTGACTGGAGATTTTTAGTTTTTTATTCTGGATTGTTTCTCAACATAGCAGCATTTCTTCTGTATCTAATACACTCTTACCTGCACCTCACACACTGTGTCAGTGACACTGCTGTATTAATATTGATCCAAACACAAACAAAATCTTTTCAGTGGTGTCCTGATGGTGGCAGGGCAATCAAGGTATCTCTCGTAATGCCAATATTGTCGTCCTCAAAACTGATTCAGTATTGTCCAGTTCACAACTGATCCTAAATGTTGATTAGGTAGGCTTGGAATGCATGTTATTTCACTTTAAGGGGACTCAAACTGTCTACTACATTATCAGGACATCCCCGTTTTTAACATTGAATTTTAAAAAGCCTTATAAAAGCTGAGTTCTCAACTCCACTGGTCCAATCTGAGTTCTGGTCCAATCTGAGTTTATTAGTGAAAATATTTGTGTTTTGCACTGCTTTCTAAATGTAATTCATTAATTTTCATTACACATGATGTTATTGACAATTTCAGTTTTCGGTTTCTTACTATTTACTATGTCCTCTGTTTGCTTTAATGACAGTGTGTACTTGTTGACATGGACTCTACAAGCTTGGGCAAAATCTTATGAACTATTTTAGATCAAATCCCTCATCTAAAAAAACCAATTTAATAATAGAGATTAGATATTAGAGAAATTGTTAAAGAACAATTTGACTTTTTGTAGATAAAATATAAGTGAATATCTTAACTTTGTAAGTCTACATTTAAATTGGGGCCTAGAACTAGTTCAGAAGCTTGTATATTAAATATAAACATTTGCTTTTATTGTTTTTAAATAGCTCAAATTTCTTCTGTTTATTTCTGATGTTTAAATGGAAAACAATCCAGATTTTCACTGAAAGGGTCTCAGATTTTGGACCCCACTGTATACACATGTTAAGCATACGTAATTAATTTTCATATAGTATCCATAAGTAAGAAGGAGTACGGATCACTAATTAACTTTTACTAACACATTTACTTACATCCTTTTCTTTGCCTCCTGTTTTCACATGTTTTCTGCCTTACTGAATCTTAGTCTTTAAATGTCCTGAATTGTATCTCTGTGTTTGTGCCTCTACAGAACATGTGCATGCTGGAGAACGAGATAGAAAACCTGCTTGGAGAGTTCCACATTAAAATGAAAGGCATGGCAGGATTAATATTTCTGGTTCTTGTTGTGTCTTCTTGTTACTTAATGAGTCACATGCATAAGGTTCACATGATGTGTAATCAGATGAATGTATGCATTTACTTTGCCATTGCAGGTCTGGCTGGCTTTGCACGCCTTTGTGCTGGAGACCAGTATGAGGTTAGCCCGTTATTTTTATTGATCCTTCTTCTCTCTATTTTATTTTTTCCCTCTCTGTTGTTTTTCCCCCTTTTTTACCTGCTGTCTTTATATGCACCTTATTGTTTGTCCTGAACTTGGACTGGTAAGAGGAAAAGATACACAGAGAGGCAGAGAGAGAATAATGGAAAAAACCTGAGTGTGGTCTCAGTGGGTTGCTTTTTTGCACATGGCCTAATAAGGGTTTTATTTCTGGATGTTGTGGTTAACTAAATTGCAGATGAGTTGGGATTGACTAACCTTGATTGATTGAGCTCATCATGAGTCAGCAGTCAGTCTGTATGATAGCATGTGATTGAGGGGAGAGGGAGTCAAAATAGAGAGGCTTGGAGAGGCTTGGACAGATGGAGTGATGAAAGACAGAGGTGGGAGGTTGTTATTTGAAGAGGTAAGACTTCTCTGTCCATCTGGCAGTGGGTAAAAGATGACATTCCCACACACACAAACGCATGATGAAGAGATCAGACAGACTCATCAGTAGTTGTTTTTAACCATTCTTCCTATACAAGAAGGCATGTGGTTTTTAAAAGCTTGTCTCATTTGTGTCCATCCCACGCAGATCTTTATGAGATACGGCCGACAGCGCTGGAAGTTGCGAGGTCGGATTGAGATCAATGGAAAGCAAGTGTGGGACAGTGAAGAGATGGTCTTTCTCCCCCTTATCACTGAGTTCCTTTCAGTAAAGGTACAATTCAGCATTCTAATTAGCATGCACAATTTAGAGCAAAAATGAGTAACACCTTTTAGAAATAACCCCTGCAATAAAAGATACTGTGTGCTTGAACATATGGGGACCGAGTTTGAGATTTTTCTGTAAAAATCCATAAGCCTCCATACCACTGAGTCTTTTCTTTAATATTTTAAATGGCTGGACCCTAATTCTTGGATATTGCTCCTTTACATGCATACAAACAATAATACACATTATAGGAAGAAGGTTTCAGTGATTTAAGGTTTGCATTAATGGCTGCATTGTGCTGCTTTGTCATTTGGTGTTGCTATATTAGAGCTAGTTGCTATTTTGATTGCTCTTGTACTGTCACATCAAATGATGTATGAATCAACAGTATATTGTACCATGTGACTTTTTGTGAATACAGTGGATCAAACCAGCTAACACAGTTTCACAGTTTCATCTTCTGATTGCTACCTATAGACATAATGATTATAATCATATTATAGTATTATTTACCTGCCTGTAATAGTTAGGACGCTATTCGTAAGATGATTAGGACAGTTTACACATTGATCAGCAGTGTGTAGGCTTTTCAGCCTAAAGATTAAATTACTGGTCATTGTTCTTAGGGAATCTGTTTACTTAAGAATGCTGCATCCGCTCGGTGAACATGTTCTGACTCTTTGTATAGTACTTTAAAGTCTTGTGCTTTACTTTTCATCCAAATGTTAATTCGTTGTTAATTGTCAATTAATGTCTGTAATACAGCAGTTTACAGCATTTTTTGAGCATCACACCTAACATATACATAGATCCAGCCATCCAGTACTTGTCATTGTGCTTGTTCATTTTTTTATATTCATTAGCTGATTTGGTTAGATCAACAGCAATGTCTCTTTTTTGTTGAAACAGTACTGTTGTTTTTTTTAATATTGATGGATTTGTACCTCATAGAAATATTTTTTGGGATGCCGTTATTTTTTTCACTTATTTTTTTAAAGAGAAAATATTTTTTGTTAAAAAAGGATAAAAAATTGTTAGTGAAAAGGTAAATAGTTTTACTGCTGGACAACGTACATTTATTTAATCTACTTTTATAATTCCCATTTATTTCAATGGGTACCTGGGGTAAAATCAGTCCTCTCTCTCTTGATCTGTTTTCCCATTTTCCCAATCACATGCTGTCCTTCACACACACATTGCTGAATCACATCTGTCTGTGAAGCGTTGTAGCAGCCCAGCATGAGCAGCTGGACTTTCACTTGTTTTTCTTCTTTAGTGGTTGCATGACCCACACAGGAAAGGAGCTCAAAGTTTCCCCAGATCCTCCAGAGAGAGAGAGAAAGAGAGAGAGAGAGAGAGAGAGAGAAACAGAGCGATCTGCATTGGAAAGGAAGGGGACGACTTTGCAGAAGGGATATTAAAAGCTGTAGAGAAGGAATGAAAAAAATGCAGCTGGTGTTTATTTAAGTCTTTTTTATACTAGCCAAAGTGTCTCATCCTCATCATAAGGGCACTTTCTCAGCTGCTCTGAATAAGATATATCAAATACTTTTGTGCCTTTATCCTTAATCCGGTTCATTCTGGCAGGTCCAAACACCACATTCAAACTTGGGTGCAGACCAAATAATCTGACAAAACCACTATATCTTGTTGCCATTTAATTTGGGATTTCTGAGACAAATCATTATTTTAATGTATCATTAATTAAATTGTTAGAAAGGCCAGTTCTACCTGGTAGAGATGATTGTTAGGGATTTAAACTGATGAGAACAGTGTAATTTACACAATGTCTTTTCTGCCTCCTCTCTTCAAAATGGAAATTTTATTTACATTAACTTTTAGCTTATCCACCAGTAGGGACAATTCAGCTCGAGACATTACAGTTATATAGTTATACCCAATTGTACATTGTTCAATATGTAATCTAATGTATGATTTATACGCAAAATGGGTATCAGAAGATGAAAAAAGTCTCTGGAACTATACTGGATTGATGCAGATCTTTTCTAAACATCCCCATAGTTAGTGTCTTGATGATGGTTGTGGAGAACACTGAACACATTGGAACAAAATCTCCCCCTATATGCCCCTTTGTCCTGTGGGTGGCAGACATTGTCAGCCTGGAAGAGAACACTTTCATAAGGATAGAAAACATATCCAGGCATTGTTTATTATAACATGATCATTGAGGTGTATGATGCCTTTGTACTTTGAGTTTTTAGTATACACTGTGATATGAATTCCAGACAGCGTCTGGGAAATCAGTTTCGGATATTGTACGGATTTGCCCTTTAACACATGTGGCTCAAAACAAGAGATTGTTCCTGTCAGTCGTGTTTTCATCTACTGGAAATACTCTGAATGGTGTAGGTGAGGGGTGGTGCCTGGGTAGAGTGTACAGGAGCAGGACATGAAGCAAAAAATACTATGCAGATGTTTGCATTCTTCCAGTTTTGAGCCAGTTACATGATAGAAATGTCAGCAACACACCCACACACTCACTGTGAATTCAGGCAATGCTCTTATCACACATGGGCTCAGTCGGATATCACATTTAATGCTGATTCGGATATTTGCGTTCTCACATACAGCTCTTCTGGGTAGTGTCAGGGTTGTTGTACATGTGTCAAAGCTTTAAGACTTTTTGTTTGCAATGCTCTTTTGCTTACCAATACCATCTTTAAATTGTGGTAGCTTTGGGCAGTTTGGCCAGTTTATACAGTTACCCAGTCAATCTGTATGATGATGTAATTTGTGTCACACATTTGCTTGCACAGGTGACTGAGCTGAAGAGTCTGGCCAATCATGTGGTGGTGGGAAATGTCTCATGTGAGACCAAAGACCTGTTTGCTGCCATGCCACAGACTGTGGCTGTGGACATCAATGACCTGGGGACCATCAAACTGAGTCTTGAAGTTACATGGAAGTACGTATATTTTGTGGCTATCATTGGAGTTCTTATAACAAAAAAAAAAAATATATATATATATATATATATATATATATATATATATATATATGCAGCTAACAAAACAAAAACTAAAAAGCTTTACAGAGCCAAAAACGTTTAGGTTCATTAATTGCACACATTGTTAGCCATTTGTTGAAATAAATTTCTGTTTATAGGATTAATAAGAAATTAAATGGGACAGATGTTCTATTCAGTCAAAAACACACCTGAACTATAAAATCCATCGAAACCTTAGTTAAAGTTTCTGAGTTTGTAATAAAGATGTAATGGATCTTGTCATCTAAATTGGACTTTATCTTAAATCTAAAATGCCTCTAATTTTAAAGAGTTATGTGTGTAAATGTGTCTAAAAAAAAGAAAAAGCCAGGTGAGGTGTCTCTGATTTTTTTTTTCTTGTACTTAAACAGAATTTTAAATAAGGTTGTAATGAAGGTGTTAAACCATCTGAATCACACTGGTGAAATTACACATTCATTTTGATCTAAATGTTTTTTTTTCCTGCATATCACAGTCCATTCGACAAAGATGACCAGGCCTCCACAGCCAGCACAGTGAGCAAGGCTCCTACAGTGAATAAACGTTTCTCTACCTATAGTCCACCAGATACGCCATCTCTTCGAGAGCAGGCATTCTATGTAAGTGTCTGCCTCCTCATAATCTCCTACCAGCTCAACTTCTGTCAATCTTCATCCAAATATGCATTTTTAAAGGCATATTACATTTAATGCCTTGAACAAATTTTATATATCTCTTTAATGTATATTGTGGTGTATCATTGTTTTTTTAACAATTTGTCAAGACTACTAAAGAATCCACCAATTCACTTTTGGTGAAAGCTGAACACTTTCTTATTAACACATTGATGTCTCTAGTTATATTTAGTACTTTATTAATATTAAAATCATGTCAGTTTTGCAGTAAGATTGCCCACATCTAGGTAAGTTTACTGGTGAGAGTAGTCATGGATTCCTAGTGAATCCAGTTCTTAGTATGTTTTCATCATGCTATGATGCAGTCCGTCCCACGAAGTTTGCCATCCAAGCAGTGCTGGTCTCTCCTGGACGTTTTCCGGGATGCACTGACCGAGAAACTGTCTCAGACGCATAGCTGTGGTGATGTCTCCTCCATCAGCTTTGGACTGTCTCGCTTGCACACCCACGTAAGTGCTGCTAGTTGCTAGCAGCAGTTAGCCAGTAGACACAGTGCAGTAAGATTGCATGTAGTGTCTTTGGCTAACAGCGGTATATTGTTATAGCTGCAAGTGCTTCTAGTTACTAACTAGTGCAGCTTTGTAGTTCTGCGTGGCTTTAGCTCTGTCATTATAGCGGATTCTCTAGGTGGTGGGAGTTTAGTAGCTCGTAGTACTCAGGAGTTCACTGGTGTGTGTAGTCAATGAAACTTTGTAGATCTACGTAGTTGTAGTCATAGTAGGTTGTAGTTAACTAGAATGCTTTAGCTTCTATTAGTAGACCCTTGCATACACCTTCCCCCCCCCCAAACACACACACACACACACACACACACACACAATCTCAAATTACATCCAGTTATTGTCATTCTTTTATTTTGTGAGGTGACAGTGTGGCTGCAGCAGAAGTTAATTAGAGGCTGTGTGTTAGCTGCCTGGCCTGATGCCAGCCTCCAATCATCCTGAACAGAGTACTGGGAGAATGATCACACAAATGCCTGACAACAGCGGCCATGCTCCCCTAGGACTCCATCACACATTTACTATTCTTTTTTCTTTCTTCCTTCGCCTCTCTACCCATTCTGGTAATATGAAATTAATTAGAAGAGACAGAACCAATCTAAAGCACATAATTACTGCATTATACTTTTCCCACATATGCTTTTTTGCTTTTCTTACTTTTCTGTTTCTGTTACATAGTACTCAGAAAAGAACATTAATCAAATGCATGCTTCTGTTCCTATTTATACCTAATCTCAATCCACAGCATCTGTAATCCACTTGTGATTACTCCG
>JAOVVF010000036.1:21755494-21767215 GCA_028565595.1 Duopalatinus emarginatus | reverse complement strand
TGTGTGTGTGTGTGTGTGTGTGTGTGTGTGTGTGTGTGTGTGATGAAAGTAGATGTCTGTAATAGTCTGTGTGTGTGTTTGCATTTCCACTGTAGTCTCAAATTTGATTTGTAGTTTCTCTAAGATTGGTATCTGCTGCCATCTGTGTGATCACTGACGCCGGTGTAGTATACAGAGACGAAAGATGAAAGAGGATGTGAAAGTAGTTTCTAACTCTCGAATCCCTAGGGACCAGGTTGCCACCCTTCCTGCCAACCCACAGCGTGAGAATGTGTTTTTCTGTGTAAGGTTCAGGGTGGTACACTGTTAGAAATCCTTGACTCATGATGATAATCATTAACATTTTCTGCCTGGGTGAGAGTGAAGTGATGTTTGTTCAGCTAAACATGTGTGGAGGTTTTGCCTTTCATTTTATATGACACTTGATTTGCTGTTGACTATCTGCAGGTACAGCAACATATTTTAGGTAAAAATGTTTATAGAAAGATTAAATTACAGATCTGTGGTTGTGGTGTGTGTGTGTGTTTCTGTGTGTTTGTGTAGGGTCGAAGTCGAAGTCGGGCCTCCAGTGTGAGTTTGACTGTGGAAACTGCTCTTGAAAGCTTCAGTTTCCTCAACACATCAGATCTGGAGGACGATGAAGAAGATTGTGAGAGGCTGAGTGTGACAGACAGGTCAGAGGGGTTTTTTGTGACACCAACAAAAATAAAGCAATTATTGGTCATTTCCTT
This sequence comes from Duopalatinus emarginatus, assembly GCA_028565595.1. Lineage (NCBI taxonomy): Eukaryota > Metazoa > Chordata > Actinopteri > Siluriformes > Pimelodidae > Duopalatinus > Duopalatinus emarginatus. The sequence goes on along the minus strand of JAOVVF010000036.1, from coordinate 21,766,484 downwards.
TTCCAGGCCTTAACATACAATGCACTTTAGACTAATGAAATACTGCCACCTGGTGGCTGAACACATCTGTACACTGAATGAACACCCCAAACATGAATCCGGCACAGCATTCGCATTAAGTATTTCTTACTATCAATAAAAATACAGAAAAAGCCATCTGTTTTTAAATGTATTTAATGATGTGTCCTACTGAAATCCCCATTCAGCTGAAGTGTAAAAATCAGCTCTTATTCCCCGCAATATTGCTGTATATCTATTCGACCTCTAGGGCATATATCGTGTGTGCACATGAGACTCGATTGGCAGGTTTTGGCTTGAATTAGCGTAAATAAGTTGCCAAAATTTCACTGACGGAAAGCACTTCATTGATGACCATAACCATGCCTTGAACGATTCTTCAGACCAATCTGATTGTGGTCCAGTGTATCTTCAGTTTCCCACTCACAGCCTCACAGCCTACTTGCCATTAAACACTAACATTAAATGCCTATTAGAGACCAACGACAAGTGATGTGAGCAACTTGTCCCTTGCTATTGTGAATGCAGGGCAGGTCAATCCAAATATCAGATAACTAGTCATGTGGATTTGCAAATCCTCCCTCCTGTAGGGCTAGAATTGAACCAGCAGGCTAGCCAGAGAGGAGAATCTGTGTGCTTACTGCACAGCATGGACCAGACACACTTCACTGCAACAACACCTACAAAACTCTACAGATGTACTATTGGGAGGGACTGACACATGCCACAAAATATAAAATGACAAAATGCTGCTGTTTGAGAGACACATGCATACTCCCACCAAATTCCCCCAATTTCTTTACCCTTCTTATTATTTTTGTTATTATGATTATGCTGTCTTTATTATTATTATTATTATTATTATTATTATTATTATTATTATTGTAGTACAGCTACGTTTAAATTAACATGCATTGTGTGTGTGTGTGTGTGTGTGTGTGTTTACAGCTCTCAGCCAGTAGCAGGTGAGAATGTGCCAGTGGATGAGGGTTGCCTGCCGAATTGTTGGGACACTCCGTCTGTTCCTCTCAGCACTGGGCACCAAGCTCTAGATCAAACTCTGCTCATCCATCTACAGAACTGCTCCACCCAGCTGCTGGTGAGTCAATGTAATCAAACCTAATTCGAGCCACTGTCTAGCAGAAACAATCAGAACCAATCAGATAACAGCCAGAAGTGAAATCTGGCTCCCTGTATACAAATAACTAGGTTTTGTGTTTGGCCAAAATTGTAAAACTTTAGATTACACAAAATATACAGTTATTCCTATATACAGTAAAGTTATTCCCTAATTAGCTGTATGAGCTGTATGATATATTTATACAGAAGAGGCTGATTTCTTTCCAGCCCAAACTGTAATTTTATGCAGAATATAAGTGACAGTCATATCAAGTGATACACAGAATGAAACATTCCCTATATTACATTATGTACATTAGGGCAGATATTTTTAGCTCGTGATGATGATGTGTTCAGAACACATCATCAGCAGTGACTAAGATGACTAAGTGCATGTGAAATACAGTCATATGTGTAATGATAAAGTGTATAAAGTGAATTATTCACTCTGTCATCTTTCCCCCCCTTAAAATTCTGTTAGAGGAAAAGCTAAACGGAGATAGACTAAACACATATTGTCAAATCAAAGTACAAGTTACACAGCGGACAGACAACAGATCAGTAGGTTCAGTGGGGTTTTTTGTTGTTCGAGTGAAATAACACCAATAGCTTCACTGTCAAGCTTTTGATATTAGATTTAGGCCTCCCATTTAATATCACAACCGGCCATCATGGTACTTTTACTACATGTATATGTTGTATTCCATGTTTGTGTGTTTAAGTCGTTTTGAGTTGTTGTAAGAAAAGCTGTGTGTCATGTCTGTGCAGAAACTCGGTACGTTTGGGCCACTGCGCTGTGGAGAGATGTACGCTTTGGATCGGCTGCTCCGGGAGGCTCGCGTAATGGAGCTTATTCGTCTGGCTGATACAGTGAGGACTGACAGCCAACCTGAGGAAGGTTAGTCCATCTGAAAGCAGTGAGGTATACAGTAAAGAATAATGTACAAAGATTAAAATGGGTAGTTTTGAATCTGAAAATGAAGCAGAATGGTGATCATGGTTAAAATGAGTGTGTTCAGACTTTCTCTTTCTTTCCCTTCCTGTGTGTGTTTGTGAGCAGTCGTTCCACAGTTAGAGCAGTGCCAGGGGGCTGTGTTGTTATGGAGGCGTTGTATGACTGGCTGTGGTGTGTTCAGCACCTCCACAGAGGCCTTTCTGCAGACACTGAACAACACTTACACAAGCAGAATACCAGAAAGGGGAGCCAGCCTTTCAGACACAGGTGTGTGTGGGGGTGGGTTCAGTTGTTTAATGAAGTGTTTATAATAAATCACCAGGCGATTGCTGGTTTCCTAATTAAAATAGCATTGCAGTGAAACATCTGATGTATGAAATGTTCTGAAGAGTTCATGTGGAGGGAATTCTGTTTCTTTCTCGCTGAATACTAACAGAAAGAGTTCATTTTATTTGTTTAATGTTTTCTTCCCAATAAACATAAAGACTCTACCCCTCCACATATGTATCTATGTCTAATGTGTATGATATTTAGAGAACAAAAAATGAACATGTCACATTGTTCTTTTAGTGTTTATGCGTCTGGTCGAAAGGATTTTGGAGAAAAAGCTGCCCAGACGAGATGGAAGTGCAGCTAAAGAGATTATCACAGTTTTCCAGTTCTGGAGCTACCTGGAGGCTGAGGGTGTGAGTGAACTGGAGACACATATAACTGAGCTGGCTGAGGAGGGTATGTTTTATATGTCTGTTTAATATGTTCCATCTGACAAAAAAAAGTGCAAACTGGTTCATTTGCTGCTTTGTCTTTTACCTCATTTGACAGCAATAGATTGGCCATTAGAAAACAATTTAGCTACTTTGAATTCAGATGCTTGCCACTCCCATCCTCTCATTATCGCCTCATTTGCCTCTTGTCTCTCTTGTTTCTCCCTTCCCTTCTCTCTCTCTAATCTCCCCCAACACTCTGATACAACCCCCGCATTCCCCCTCCCCGGGTTTCGCCTGCAGTCTGGCTTGTACAGTGTCTGCAGTCCAGTGATCAAGATGTGCTTCTGAAAGCCCTAAAAAAGCCCCCAGAATGCAGTCTGAAGCGTGAAGGTCTACGTGCCATCAGCGTACTGCTCAGGGACCCACGGGGGAAGGTGTGCAGCAGTGCCAGTTCTCTGTTACGCAGCCTTGCCGAGCAACCACGCCACAGAGAAAGGGTAGGCCTCTGAACTGGGCTGGTTTTGGCTTAAAAATGTCAACTTGAAGGTTAAAAGGCCTCTTTGTAATCATAGATAATTGTTAATTTTTATAGATAATTGTTAGTTCTACTACACTACTCCTACTCCTACTACATTACTAACAAGTAAAAATATCTTAAATATGGGAAACATTTCATTTAAACATTTTAAGATTATTTTTTTTATACTAGCAAACAAATTTTATTTGTACTCATAGAATTAAACTGAATTGCACAATTGTACAACACACAATAATTTTAATTGCACAGAATGACATATATCAGATATATTTTGGGTTCAGTGTAATGAAGGAAATAAAAGTGAACTGAATAAAGAACAGCAATATATACATTGCCTAAAATATACATGGACTTTTTTTAATTTCTATTTGAAACTAATCAGAAAATCACTGATAATTAGTTTTGCTGGCCAGACTTTTCAAATTTACAACATCATCCTGTTAATGAAACACCTTGACCACATTTAATCATAATTCATACTTTACTGTATTTAATTACTTTTTTTATTTGATTAAATTTCCAAATGTTATTTTACTACATATATTTAATTACTATATTTATTTTTATTTTATTTGTCTGTATCACACAGAAAGCAATGTTTTATCTTTGCAATACAAGTTGAGAAAAGCTTGTACTAATGCCCAGGTAATTGATAAACATGTTCAGTTTGTCCAAACAGCACTGGCTGTCTTCAAATAAAAACTAAAGTCAGTTTGTTATTGTGCCAACTCTTTGTAATCAATTTCTAACATAGATACATTCCCTTACTTCTGTGACAATATAGACAGCATTCATACATTATTATGTATATATTTTTTAATAGTCTGAGCATCATTATATTCTTGTTGTGTACAAACCACAGTCTTGAGGTTTTGTTACCACCTGCTTGCTGCACCACCAGTCCTCAAAGACTTGATAAATGCTCTTTTATGAAATTCCAACTGTATGTTAACTGAATCTCTTTATCTCTGTGTGTGTGTGTGTGTGTGTGTGTGTGTGTGTGTGTGTGTGTGTGTGTGTGTCAGGCGCTTGTGAGTTGTTTGGAGCTGCTGGAGGATGAAAGTGTTGAGATCCGTGTGTGTGGCTGTAAAGCACTCGCATGTCTCAAGGTCAGTCTGCGTAGATGGACTGTGTGTAATTTTTTTTCTTCACCAGTCTGGGCAAGAATGTAGTTTCTGCCCAAATTCTCATAGTTTTACATCTTCACATTTGATTTTTTAAGAATTGAGCTCTTGCCTGTTCTCAGCAGTGGTCTCAGTGTTGTACCTTCAGCATTACTTTAAAATTACTTTTTTGTATTGAAAGCAGGATTCTCAAACTTTTTGTAACTAAATAACGTCTGTGGGCCCGCTTTACAGATTTTTTTAATGAACAATATATACAGATATTATTATCATACACATTTTAATGAAATTTCAACTGTCAACTGGTGAAGGAATGTAGGTACTTATTGATAAATGTAATACGTTTGATAATTATAGTTTATGATGTATTGCTGTAAAATACATAAATAAATCTATCACAGACCCACTGTCAATGATTCATAGGCCACACTGAGAACCACCTAAAAATACAAATACATTTTTTAACTTTTATTTTGGTTTGAATTAAAAAATAATATGACAATTATAATATAATATAATAAAATATAATATAATATAATATAATATAATGTTGCATTTGTCAACACAAATGCAAAATGGACAAAAATATTAGTACACCGAAAATGTTGATCAAATTGTAATCATTTTTGATGTATGTAATATATTTATAGAAACTTCTCATGGTATTTGTACAACAGGCCAAAGAAAGTATTGATCAGCTGGTGTACCTGTGCCGCACAGACAAGGAGGACGTAAGAGAAGCCGCCAAACAAGCTCTGCTGGTGCTAGGTAGGTCCAATGGATATGATGTGCAAAAAAAAAATTGCAAAAACAAGAACAAGCAAAAGAAAAAAAACAATTAGTCTTCAGAGTCTGTAAAAAGGCTTCAAGATTCAGTCGTTAGCAGCTGTTTGATTGTTGTTTACTGTGTGTGTGTGTGCAGGTGAGGAGGGGAAGATGGCCCATCGACATGTGGAAAACGATGGAGTCTCTCGACTTTTTGCACCTGGAAGCATGGCCAGCACTGCATTTTAAGCACCGGCAATTTACTGAAACTTTAGACCAGTGTCTCCTGTGTACTCGGACTTGTAATTCATGCAATTTTAGGACTTATCATCAAACATGGATGTTGGAGCACAAATAAAGACCTAATCACCTTGTTGCACAAAAAACGACTGCAGACATTTCAACCAATCAGTGGACGATTGAATCTGATTGATAAGCTAATTATTAATTCAGTTAAATAACACAGAAGAAAGGAGATGATGAACGAGCAAAGAAGAAATGGGCTACGACGAGGGTTCTGATGCCTTATCACTCAGCCCAGTGGTTTGCTTGCCTTTACAATTCACAAAATCTGGGTTCAGATGAGGGCATGAGCTCATACTGCATGCATGGACAAATTTTTATTTGGCTTCATGCTCACTGACAAGGGCAGGGGAACAGAAAGTGTTACTGACATGTGACTTATTTAACAGGGGTGCACTTTTTAATCTGATGAGCATTTGCTGAAACTTGGTCGTCTTCTTAACTAAGTGTGCTAGTATTCATGTTTGTCTGGTGGCAAGAATGACTGTGTGTGTTTCCAGTTTCAGTAACTGCCATCATTCCGTTCTGTCACTATATATGCTTTACTGATACAGTAATCTGTGTACATGTTTTAATTTTTTTTTTCTTTTATAAAAAAAACCAAACATGTTTACACTCAAAAGCAAATGTAGGCCTGCTTTGAGTGTTAATGACTCCTGAAAGCTTCATGGTGTACTTCCTGAGATCCAAGTCAACGGCATTGTATCTGAGGGGGATATCTGCTGTAAAAATAGAGAGGCTATTTTATACATATATACAAATATGATTAGTATTAGTAAAAGAAAAACATGGATCTTCAATAGTATAGTGCATGTAATATTTAGACCAGACCCACTGCATACTGAACAAACCTTCAGAGCGTTCTTTGAGTGCTGCTAGACACACACATGTTCAGTGCTGGAAACTCGGGTTTAATTCACTAAACTCTTCTGAGTTAATGTAAAGACTGTGGAAGATGAGAAAGCCTCCTCGGTGTACAAGTGCCTCAAATGACTGGGGAGTGATCGTGTTAAGTAGACTTTTATTTAAAGTGAAAAATAGCAGTTTATGACAAACTGTTATATAGATTTAATTATATTTTTTTTCTTTAAAGACATACAGATTGTGGAGCAATTGAGATTTTTTTTTAAATAAAAAAATGTTTGACAAAGATCTTGTTCTTAAATGCTAAAGAAGGCTATTAAAATTGGAAAAGAAAAATAACCTTGTGTACTGTGCTTGATTTACATTACATTATTTAAATAATATGTAATAATAATATATAATAACATGTAATATGTAATAATAATATATAATAACATGTAATATGTAATAATAGTGTTTAATTCAAGGTATAAAATCTTCAGAACAGAAATCATGATTATATAGTATAATTTTGATCAGGTCCGGATTTAATGTCTCACACACACACACACACACACACACACACACACACACACACACACACACACACACACACACACACACACACACAGTGTATTAAGGCAACGCGCGTACATGCTCAGTAAAATCCGTTGGAAAGTAACGCATGAAATTTAAAAGTGCTAGCGCCCCTTTTGGCCAATCGGCACAGCGCTGTGTTTATACCCCTCCCTCCTCCCCGTCGCCACCGCCCCCCTGTGTGCCGCGCATGCGCAACAACCGCCTCGGGCCGCCATTTTGTGCGGAGCCTACTCTGCAAAAGCGGGAGAGGATTAAAACCAGCGAAGGGGAAGCACGCAGTTGTACTTCGTCTCGTACTAAAGGAAGAGCGGACCGCGGGCCTTGAGTCGAATTCAACGAGAGGATAAACGAGCAAAAGCAGGTAATATAGTGCCACTTTTCCGACAGGGGGGAGTTTTGCAGGATCTTTAATCGGCCTCTAGGTGTCACGATGGGGCTCCTGGTCCAGGCGGCTGGCGGGGGGTGTTTGTCTCCCTCTATCGTTATCGAAAATTTAGCAAAAAACACTTATAACCCAGAAGTTAGGGGTTATGCCCGCTTATTAAGTGCTATTAAACTTATATCAGGCGACATTTCGGCGAGATGCTTCATTTTAACACTTCGATGTTTGCGCCACACTTTAGGCCAGGCGTCCATTTTCTTTTTCTTCTCTTTGTTTCCGTGACAAAAACCCGCCGTTTCTAGATGGAGCAATAGCTTAGCCAACAAGCTAATACTACCTCTAAACATCGATAGGTTTTAATCTTGTAATTACACAAACACCACATTTAGGACTGTAGTATGAAATAGAAATGTATATTCTCCTCTTTTGGTCATTTTGTTGTCCAGACGGCGTTAACAAACTGGCTAACTCGCTAGCACGGCTAAGCTAACAGTTTGTTGGCGCCCCTCCTCAACCGCGATTCAAACCTGCTCAGCCCTTCCTGGCCCAGTGCACAGCGCGCGCGCACACAGACACTCACACGGCCCGGTGATCTGCACTACTAAAACCTGATGATCCAGACCTGTAGTTTCTCCTCTGGGTCTGTCCTCGAAAACGTACCACAGTGTCGAGCACAATTAAAAGCCGGAATTGTATCGATAGCTAGCTTGCGGTTGTTAGCTAGCCAGCTTGTTGCGCAGATGAAAATCGGACGAGGAAGACGCGACGCTCACAGACAAGCCGACTTCATACTTTAGGTGACTGCACACATCGAGCTGCCTCGGAGTCCTAGCTAACAGCTTCCCCAAGCTTAACGGCTTCCTAAAATTCAGTGATCGGTGATCCCAGTGGAGTGCTGGATATGTTCATTGACCGCTCGCTTATTGAGACACTAGCCACCTCAAGCAACAGACGACTAAAGGGATGAAACTGTGGAGAGCTCCCTCTACAACCCGGCTGGTAGCGGTACAAAAACGCTGTTAATCAGCTCAGAATGCCCTCTTGCTGTAGTGGAAAGTCTTTCAGCACAGTTTGGTGTGTGTTCGTGTAGTTGATCATTAATTGTGCGTCTACTTTAACTGGTCATTTTGGCTGTTTCACTGATCTTGGTTTAGACGAGCACAATAGTAAGATCAGGAAACGAATAAACCATAATAGGGCATTAGATGAATTAAGTGTTTCTAGAGCATGAACTGGCAGAAATCACCCAACTAGTTTGAAACAACATTAGCACACTGTCTGTAGTACATCAGGACTGAAGCTACTATATACCCATATCAACAAGAGATAAAACACCTGTTAACGGCTCTCATATTGTGGTTTGATATACTTCTGTACTGGTAATGTGGAGAGACTGCACAAGAAATGTAACTTGCAACACATCCTGTTTAAATTCCCACTGTGTTTGGGGGGAGAAAACACAAATTTTCTGTAACCATTTCTTAATTTTATTCTGTATTTTGTTATAAAGTAGGAAGGTCAAAGATAGCTCATTCACCGAATGCAGAGAATTGAAGAGGCAGGAGAATAGGGCGATGAAGTACACGTTTTTGGTACAGGTAACTTCAGCAAGTCAGTAAGTTGTAACATCACACAGACAACAAGTCAGTATATCATGTTTCTTGGGTAAGGTTCTGTGTGCTTGTCTTATGTTTGTTAAATACGTCAAGTCCGGAATGTGCAAGCTTGGTGCCTGAATAGGTGAAAAGATTCCAAGGCGTTCTTTAATAGCAACCATTCTCTGGTTTCCTCAAAGGTAATACCCATGGAAGGGGGACAGACTGAAGCTGTAGTGGATGAGGCGGGGGACACTTTCAAAGGCAAGGATTGCAAGGTGTATCAACGACGGCATGAAGATGAAGAGGTTGAAGCTGAGCTGCTGCAGGCTGCTGGCCTAGAAGCAGTGGAGCAGCCCGGAGCCGAAGGCGAGGTGACCGGCACCGTAGTGGATGCACAGCAGCAGTTGGTTGAAGGCGTGGTGAGCGTAAACAGTGGTGTAGAAATGATGGTAATGGACTCCCTAGACCCAGCCCTGTTGCAGATGAAGACAGAAGTAATGGAGGGCACTATGACCGCTGGTGTGAGTGTGGCCGGGGCTGCCCACGAAGCCACAGTCACTACAGTGGATGATACACAGATAATCACCCTGCAGGTGGTCAATATGGAGGAACAACAACTGGGCCTGGGTGAACTGCAACTAGTGCAGGTGCCTGTTTCAGCTGTGCCGGTCACTGCCACCACTGTGGAAGAGCTGCAGGGAACACTGGTGGATGCTACTGCTTTGCCCAAAGATGGGGAGCCTGTAATCTGTCACACGTTACCACTCCCAGAGGGCTTCCAGGTTGGTTAATAGGTGTTTCTTGTAACTTTAATTTTAGAACCCTCCCCCCTGCTTGAGTTCTCATGAGAGTTGTGCCTACAGGTTGTGAAAGTGGGTGCCAATGGAGAAGTTGAGACTGTGGAGCAGGACGAGCTGCATGGCCATGAAGCGCAGTCTCTGCAGCAGCAGGAAGAGGAGGAGATACCTGAAGCCCAAAATGAGGACCCAACTTGGGCCAAGGATCCTGACTACACACCTCCAGTCAAAAAGGCTAAAAAGACAAAGAAAAGCAAGCTGCGCTACAACACAGAGGGAGAGAAAGACATGGATGTATCTGTTTACGACTTTGAGGAAGAACAACAGGAAGGCCTCCTCTCAGAGGTTAATGCAGAGAAGGTTGTGGGCAACATGAAACCTCCAAAGCCAACCAAAATCAAAAAGAAGGGTATGCAGTTTTTTTTGCAGTAGCTGAAATGGCTATTATTTTTTAAAATATATTATGTGAAGGAACAGAACTGTCTTTGGGCTTTTAGGAATGCTTTTGTAATGTGTGTGCTTGGCAGGTGTGAAGAAGACATTCCAATGTGAACTGTGTAGCTACACGTGTCCAAGACGCTCCAACCTTGACCGTCACATGAAGAGCCACACGGATGAGAGGCCCCACAAATGTCACTTGTGTGGACGTGCCTTCAGGACTGTCACCCTGCTGAGGAACCACCTCAACACACACACAGGTCTACGTCTGCTTCCACACTCACTCCTGATCCTATTTAAAAGCCTCAGTATTAGAAGACTTTCTTTCTTAATTTTTTTTCTGTTTGGACAGGCACAAGACCCCACAAATGTACCGATTGTGACATGGCATTTGTGACGAGCGGTGAGCTTGTACGACATCGTCGCTATAAGCACACCCACGAGAAGCCCTTCAAGTGTTCTATGTGTGACTATGCTAGTGTGGAGGTATGTGGAAATCAAAAGAAGGGATGGTGATTAAAATTTTTACACAGACTGAACAACATGAAAAATTCAACAGACAAACTTTTATTGTAATATATTGTTACTTTGTTTTGTGAACCAGGTCAGCAAGCTGAAGAGACACATTCGCTCTCATACCGGAGAGCGTCCATTCCAGTGCAGCCTGTGCAGCTATGCCAGCAGAGACACCTACAAGCTGAAGAGACACATGAGAACCCACTCAGGTTTGGCATACATCATTGTCCGGCAGTTGTCCTTAAAAGCAACTGTTGGTAATTAAAAAAAAAAAAAAATATCTATCT
>JAOVVF010000036.1:21737077-21754985 GCA_028565595.1 Duopalatinus emarginatus | reverse complement strand
ATATAAAATGTATTCAAATAGCACCAATCTTTATCCCTGTGTTTAGGGGAGAAGCCATATGAGTGCTACATCTGTCATGCCCGTTTCACCCAAAGTGGCACTATGAAGATGCACATCCTGCAGAAGCATACTGAGAATGTGGCCAAGTTCCATTGCCCCCACTGTGACACTGTCATCGCCCGCAAGAGTGACTTGGGTAGGACTGGCCTTCTTCTGCTAGCTTATATCATGCATGCGGGGGAATGCTATGCGTTCCTGTCTCTATGTCTCACCCGGTTTCTTTCACAATTCAGGTGTGCATCTGCGCAAACAGCATTCCTACATCGAGCAAGGCAGGAAGTGCCGTTACTGTGAGGCTGTGTTTCATGAGCGCTATGCTCTCATCCAGCACCAGAAGTCCCACAAGAATGAAAAACGCTTCAAGTGTGACCAGTGTGACTATGCATGTCGACAGGTCAGCCAGCTCAAACAGTGCTCTTATTAATGGTTAATTGTCAATCATTTGTTGCATGTCTGATATCGTTATGGGGTCACTTCACTGTAATGGGCATTAAAGAAAACTAATAGTAGTATATATGTCTTGTCAGGAGCGTCACATGGTAATGCACAAGCGCACCCACACTGGGGAAAAGCCATATGCCTGCAGCCACTGTGAGAAAACCTTCAGACAGAAACAACTCCTGGACATGCATTTTCGCCGCTACCATGACCCCAACTTTGTGCCCACTTCCTTTGTATGCACCAAATGCGGCAAGACCTTTACACGCAGGGTATGTTACATGCATGCTTTCCCCCCCATAATTTGTAGCATAACTCAAATTTAAAGGCTATGTTCCCTAATTTTTACACTGTTCCCAAAACAGAACACCATGGCCAGGCATGCTGAGAATTGTTCTGGACTCGAAGGTGGTGATGGAGAGAATGGTGCTCCAACCAAAAGAGGCCGTGGTGGCAGAAAGAGGAAAATGCGCTCCAGGAAAGATGATGATGATGACAGTGGTAAGTGACTGGACTTTGGTAGGGTTTGGTAATGTTTTATTTGCTTAACCTAGTCTTAAATGTGTGGTGTTCAGCCAATGGAAAACTTGCACGATGACTGGAGAAAAATGTGCTTTCTACTTTAGATGATCATGGAGAACCTGAATTGGATGACATTGATGAGGAAGAAGAGGAGGAAGATGTTCTCGATGATGTGGAGATGGAGGTAGAACAAGCTCCACCTACCATCCCTGTTCCCGCACCTGCTGAGCCTCCAGTGAAGAGGAAACGTGGCAGACCCCCCAAGAATCCTCCTAAAGCATCCCCTGCTAAGAATACAGCCATAGCTCCTACTGGTAATTATTGTGTTTCTCCGTTTATTAAATGATGACTTGTGATCTGACAAAATTGTTTAACAAATTAACATGAATTAACAATTAATCATTTTTTTGTTTAGCAACTGCCATTATCCAGGTGGAGGATGAGGGCACAGGAGCCATTGAGAACATCATAGTGAAGAAAGAGCAGGATGGTGTGGATTCATCCGTGGAAGCATCAGCAGTGCCTGTGGTGGAGGAGGTTGAAGCCACAGAGGGAGGAGAAGAGGCAGAGCAGCTCTCTGTCCCTGAGGCTGCACCCAATGGAGACCTCACCCCTGAGATGATCCTCAGCATGATGGACCGGTGATGTGCTCCCCCAGGCCTAATATCTACACACTTGTATGCGTCCTTTCCCATGCTGTGTCACCTCCCTGCCTCACAGAATGCAGCCAAACCCTTTTCGGCTGTGTTCTCCTTCAGTTTCTGATCTGTTGAATGAAATATCCAATGTTCCTTTTTTCACTCTTAATCTTCACTTTAATTTGTTTGTTAGGTTTTGTTACATGCTTTTGATTCATGATGTCAACTGTGCATGATGCTTTTTTTATTATTATTATTATTAGCCTGATTGTCCCACATATACCATCTAGTGTGTGGCAGGGGTTGCAGAGATGCAAATCAGGTGTCTGTAATTGGTTCCTCATATTTACTGTAGTGATCTGCACACATTTAGATGATGTTTTTTGCATAATTAACATGCCAAAATTCTTTCAGCCTCTAATCTATTACATTACCATGGCAATATTTGAAAAGTCAAAGTCAAGTTTAGATTTTCTTTCACTGTTGTAGAATGGGCATTTTACCCAAAAATATCCTTTTAATATCTGACACAAGGCAACTTTTTATTCTCTGTTGCATTTCTTATTGCTTTCACTGATTACAACTGATAAGAGCGAAAAAGTTAGAAATATAGGGATATAATTGTATGGCCTGGGAGGATTTCCATCCATCACGTTTGAAATTAGTAAAAAATTGAAGGTTGATAACTGTACAAAAGAAGAGTAATCTTGGCCGGTCTTGTGTGTAAATACATTTTTTTTTATTTTTGTTTTATTATGAATTTTAATCTTTTTCAAGTGAATTGATGACCTTGAATTCTGACGATGAAATTTTAAATCGTAGTCATTCGAAAACATGGTGTAATGGCATAAGATCATGTAAATGCCTCATTCCCTTTTTCCTTGGCCTTGTACAGCTTCTAATGTTCACCTGGGTTTGTGTTTTCAGCTTTTGAGGCAGGATATTCACCTTTATGCTTAATTAAGATAGGAAGATAAGAGTATAGAGCTTGTTTCTATCAGCATGTACACCCATGTTGGTTTTGAGACTTTCAAAGGTAAGCTTAGCTCTTGAGGGGTGTAGTGTTAATATAATCAGGCGGCCAGGGTTTAGATCTGATGCTGTAAAGGAAGGGAAAAGGACCTGTGATGGGGGGGTATTTAAAGTTGGCCAATGCTAGATGAGCACAGAGTCCTATAGCTCAGTGCAGGTGATGCCCTAACTCTCAGATTCGGTATTACAGCTGATGTGCTTTAGTAGTTTTTTTAATAACAAATCATAAAAAGTTCTCCGTCTATAGCCGCTTGCTCACATTTCTGTTCAGGTCACGTACAGTCTGCAAAGCTTGAGCTTGAAGCCATTTTGAGGCATTCTGGAGGAACTGTTTGCATAGAATTAGTTCATAAGAAAGTTCACATTTAGAAGGACTCATTTTTCTGAACATTGTTTTCCAAATCCAGGATGTTTCCCTACTTGTACTTTTTGCATTTCTTTTCTTTTGTTAAGCTCTTAATTTTAGGTTGATGCTTTTTTTTCCTTTTTGTACCTAGCTGTAACTGTGTGAATTTTACAGTGGTCAGAAAACCAACATATAAAGACATTTATAATGGCTGGGTGGGGCTTTGAGGGAATAGGAAAAATGTGGAGAATGTATTGCTGTACAGCTAATAAAATAATATTGTCCTATTCTGGTGTGATGTGGGGTTTTTTATTTACATCTTAAGGATTTCACCTGCTGTGAAGAAGCACTGTTTATCCATTTAAGTGCTGTTTAGTTACTGTCTGCTCATCTTGCTGACTCATGTGTCTTCTCATTCTGTAAAAGATCTACTGCTTAATCAGATGTATTTCCTGACCGCCATGCTCATGTTATTTCCAGATTATTAAAAACTCCTGAAAGTGGCTCCTTTAACCAAAAACATGTCCTGTAGAAATGTTCCTTGATTAAGGTTGATTAGGGTCTTTTTTTTTTTTTTTTTTTTTTTTTAAACTTTCAGAAAGGCTGGTTGGTTTTGTAAGCTGAATTTAATCTTACTTCGCAGAACACTGTGGCAGTAAAAATAGTCTTTGTTTACTATTTTTTCTTGGGGGGGGGGTGCTACTGTGAAACCTGATGAACTCTAGTTGTAGAGAATGGGGGGAGATGTAATATTATCAGCCACACATTTGTTGGTCTTATGTAATATAACTTAGTGATGTGCAAGCACTACAAACTGTGTACACTTATACTGTAACTCAAACCATTTAGCAGAAGGTGAGCACCTGAAAAGTTTTCCAAGGTGCTTACACTTATGTATTTCCTTTAAGAAAAATGTAGAGAGATTATTTTTAATTAAAGCTGAAGAGCATGTTGATGCGGGTATTGTGTACTTCGTTTACTCAGTTTCATGTTGGTTTTTGGATCTGTGTTTTGATGGTTCAAGAAAAGTTTTACCAGATGTGGTTTGACTGTCTATATTCAATACTAAGAAAATGTTTCTTTAAGTTTTTATTATCTGAGAGTGTTGGAGAAGAACTTTGACAGCACATGTGTAAGCTTTGTGTAATAGACACCCTTGTGTAGTGTAAGCTAAAAGTCACTTCCTGCCTCAGAACCTGTGGTTTTTGTACCATGAGCATGAATCACTGTGCAGCAGGATGTGAGTGTATTTGTGTATTTCACCTGCACTTTGTAAGATCTGCCGTTGCTGGCCTCTTGTGCACCCTGTTCATGCACACAGCACATTAAGGCGTGATGGCGTCTCCAACAGAGATCCCCTTCTGCCTGAAAGGTATACGGCTATTAGTGCTGATTTCACTGATGTTTTGTTGGAATTATAAACCATATTTTATCTAGACATGTTTGTGTGCCACTGATGAGTATCAGGTCAATGGCAATACTGTTACTTTTGATATTTTTTTTTATTTATAATAATGTCATTTTCCCAGTAATTAATGACTTTGTTTTTTGTTTTTGTATGTGATATCACTGTGTGTATGCCTGTCAGATGCCATTATTCACCTGATGAAACCTCAGAGGGTCCAGTTTATGAGGTTTGTGCAACTCAACCAGCCCAGGGATCGGTCAGAAGGCAGAGTCCTTGTAAGTCTACATTTAACATTTAACTATTATATTAATGGGTTTTGTGAATTGTTGCAATTTAATCTCAGTTCAGTTGAACTAGAATAAGTCAGTTAATACATCTGCTTGATTTTGGTGTGTGTAATTTTGGTGTAATTGGTGTATAACTGGTCTATAACCTATTTCGTGATAATATAGGCTGACTAGTGGTTAAACTGTGCTTTTCGTGTTTTTCTGTACTATTTTGCATTTGAATGTTAGTTATGTTATGTCTTGAATGCCTTTCATGGGATATTTTTGTGGGGGTTTTCTTCGCTACTGTGTTTTAGCAACATGCTAATGTTAGCTGGCTAGTGGCTCACGGTGCTTGTCTTATATTTCGTCTAACTCTCCTGAGTTAATCTGGTGATATAAAATGTAGTTAACATTTTATACTTATAACATTTCTGTTCATCTAAGGGAATGTTATTTGCAGCCTTAATATACACATTATATAGTTTTTCACAGTTAGACTCCAGTGGGATTGTGCTGTATAGCCAAAAGGTTCACAATTTTGTATATTTTTAAATGACTGGATGGCAGTTACAATGATATCACTATCCTTTTAACTGCCATCAAGTCATTAAAATAGATATTATAGTTTTAATTTGATTATTTTTTATTATTCAGACACAATGCCTTGCATGAGTATTACCTACCCAATCTTTTCCACATTTCCCACATCCAGTTTCAGGAACTCCTGAAAAGAAATGAGGACTGTACTATGTCATAAATCTACACAAAATAACTCATAATACTGACCTACCTGAACAAATAGCACCATGAAGACCATTGAGCAAACAAAACAACTGTTCCATGAATAATTGTTGTCTGAACTCTGTACAACACTTTGTTTTTGGTGAAAAGAAAGTCATGCTGAAAGAATAAAACATATGATATACTGATTGGAGTTAGCCAAAGGGCATTGAGAAATTATCTGGTCTGATGAGGCCAGTACGGAACCTCAAAGTTAGCCTTGGCACAAACCTAACACCACATCAACTTGAGGATTTCATGCCCTCAGTGAAGCATGATGGTGGTAACATCATTTCACATTGGGTTGGCCAGGTTAGACCCTATGACTTTACCGGGCTGGTAAAATAGTATGGCACAAAATAGTATTCCATGTAATAGATACACTACCCCTCTCTGCATATGGCTTGAGCAGACTTCCCATCAGAGGTACAAAAGACAAACATATATGTTTGTCATCTAAAAAGCTAGAAAAGTGTTATCAGTAGCTAATAACTGAAGACACCGAATGTAACGCCTTTAAATAACGAATGATTTGTCTGCCCCTAGCTATGTTGAGGAGATGATTTTGATCAGTGGTCACTGGGAATGTAGAGTAGGTTGAGGAGTAAGATGGATGTAGCCACATACAGGGCAATCCTGGTAGAAAACCTTTTCCAGTCCAAGAGAGAAATTTTATTAGTTATTTTGCACCATCTGAACGAACAACACCCTTCTGCAGATGTTGAGCTAAAGTTGCTTTATTCCACCAGCAGATGGAGCTCTGTCCACAGTCATTACACTCTCTCTCTCTCTCTCTCTCTCTCTCTCTCTCTCTCGTTCTCTCTCTCTCTCTCTCTCGTTCTCTTTCACCAGGTAATGACACAATGGAGAGCTACTGTGTTTCACAACAAGCAGCCAGTGAAGGTGAGTGAAACAAAACACTCCTGACAAAAGCAATGGTAAAATTTGGGCTTTGGCCCAATGGCTGTATGCCCCAGAAAGCTAACAGCACACATCACCCTGGGAATTTCACCCCCACAATGAAGCATGGTGGTGGTAACACCATTCTTGTTTAAACAGGCCAAACACTGTTCTTCAGTTCAGTACAACAAGCTAGAGCCCTAAAAGGTTTTCTATGCAGTATTAGATTGGGCACATTTTGGGTGGGGTAACCAGGTTGGGGCAGAGCCTAACAAAGAATGGCCTTAGCACAACAAAACTCAGTACACCTCTGATTAAACAAAATAATTTAATATCTGTGTTATGCCTGTCATGGTTGTAGTGTTGTTTTTAAGTAACAGTGCACTTAGTCAGTTTATTAGAGTTTGTGGCACAGTGGTCACAGCTCCCAGGTTTCTGTTCATGTTCTTACTTGTGTATGTTTGGGTTTCCTCTGGGTTCTCCAGTTTCTTATTACCTCTTTAAAAACATGCTAGTATGTTTATTGTTAAGATAAATGTGTGTGCATGGGGCCCTACACAGGACTGGTGTCCCCTCCAGGGTGTACTCCCTACTCGTGCCCAGTGTTCCCAGAGAGACTCTGGATCCTCAGTGAACCTGATCAAGAAGCATGCCATTTTGTGTAAATACTAGGTTCTACTTGTGTAAATTTCCCACAAGATCAGCAGTTTCTTAAATACTTAAAACAAGCCCATCTGGTACCAATGTCACAGTTAATGTTACTGAGATCATATTTCTTTCCTACTCTGGGGAATTTCATTTCGCATTTTGCTGACGCCACATGATTGGCTGATTAGATAACTGCATGAATGTGCATCTGTACAGGTGTTCCTAATAAACAGAACAGTGAGCGTAACCACCTGATATATTATGGTGAACTTTAACAGCTTGATTGATTTCATAAGCTAATCTATAGATTTAGGTACATGCTCACTCTTCACTATAGTGTACACTAGTCCACTCTGACATGCCATATTAAATAAGGAAGTTGTTTAAATTGGAGTCTAATCTTGCCAGTACAGCTGTAAAGCTGCACTGCACACACTTTAGTGCCATTCTTACTCTAACCCACCGGACATAATTTCAGAGACAGGGTATGTCTGATAAACTTTGTGATTAAGTTCTGCAGGTTACTGCATACCTCAATCATTACTGATGCTCCTAGTTTGCCATGTAACTTTTCCTAACAATACCGTCTGATTTGGCTGACAAAGAAAGGAACATGGTGAAGTCAGGGATCTGGGTCATGACTAGAGAAAAAACTTCCTGGATCAGTTTATTATCAGTGCCTGTGACCATGTAATTCTGCTGTTTACATATGTCATATTTATGTTCTGTATTTTTTTTTAATGAATTAATACATGATGATATTGTGTGCTCAATTTGGTGTACAGCAGGTTATTTGTAACTACGCCATTATCTGATACAGTTTTACAAGGAGGGAATGAGGATATGATGTGAACGAAAGCAGTAAAACTGTAACCCTAATCAAAGCTTCCAATCCGCTGAGTGAATAAACACAGCAGAGACACCGCAAACACTAAAAATCTATTGTCTATCTCTTATGTTAGCCAAACGTCTACAAAAAGAAAATAAACCTTGCTGGTTTCGTGATTATTCTAAAGAAACACACACTGTAATATCATGGTTACGTGACTAATTCAGAATTCTAAATTATAGGAGGAAATGTTGAAAAGAAGCAGAAGTGTGTTTAGTTGGCGTCTAAACTCAGCTTCTGTATTTGAGTTTCATGTACCTGCCTTTTCCCTAACCTTCCCCTTTTCCCCAAAACACACACACATACACAGTCATTTATTAACTCAAATGCCCTTATGATTTCTGAGCGTGTATATGTGCTGATGTCTGACTGTGTGTGCTGCTGACTGTGATAAAATGTCCGGCCACAGGTGGAGAGCTCCTTCAACTATTTAGAGATCTGTGGCATCACCATTGAGAGCCAAGATCAGGTAAACCTACATTTTTTCCCTCTAGTATTTCCCCCTATCTTCTTGTTAACAACATCTTGCCATCTCGGTTATAAACTGATCATCTTTTCTGTGTGAATATTGTGTGAGTGTTGGTCTTCACACGTTGCTGCGGAATATTTTTAGATATCCTGTTTCCCATGCAACAATGTACTAAGCCTGTTAGTGAGATATTACTCATATGTCCATGTTTTCTATTAATATTTGAATATCTGTTGGAGATGTTTTGTCACATGTAAGTTTAAAATTCATATGTAGATTGTCGGCCATTAAATGTACTACAACTTATGTCCATGAATGTTATATTCAATGATATATATGGTGTTTGTATAGGCTATATACTGTGTAAAAGTTTCATTATAGTTACCAATGCCTGCTAAATATTTCCCTGTGCATATTCCTGGGTATTACCATATACCGATGTGCCAGAAAACTGTTAAACCAATCTAATATTTGGTAGGTACCAACGGGGCATGGACTCCATGAAATTTTGTAGATAATGAACACCATACTTTCTGCATGATTGGACCGCAATTCTGTTGTATTCTGAGGTGTAGGATTTCTATGTTTTACAGCGTATTGCATGCCATCACAAGTGGCATGAAGAGTATTCCTCTAACCATTATTTGGCATCTCTAGACATGTGTTGTGGCGCGTTGTCCGGTTAGAAGAGGCCAAACGCATCAGAATAAATGCGGGACATGAGATGGTGTAACTCGTCAGAAAGGAGGCACCCATAGTGTTCACTTGTCAGAGATGTTTGTAGACATACCAGGGTTCCCATGGAGTGCCAGCTAAACAAACCGCATACCAACCTGTACAGTTTTTTTACAGTCTGTACCAGTATGTCAGTGAATACGTGTGGTATAAATGGGCTAGCAGGACTAAGCCCAATCTCTCAATCTTAAAGAAACATCCTAGATGATACAAAGTAGATTATTTGTTATTTGAACAAAGAGTAGACGACGCAGGGACTGAACCTTTTCTAGCCCATACTAGATTGACAGACAGCCTTGACAGTTGAGTAATTACACACGGTCGAATTCCCCCTAGATTTTGTGTGCTTTGAGGCTGATTTATTTAAATACATTTTACTGAACCATCTATAGTACCTCATGAGCAGTGATTGAGAAAGCCTGTAAGAAATAAACATAAATGAGTGGGTTACTTTGTCGATTTTTTTTAAAAGCTAGAGAATCTAAAAGAAACTAGACTATGCAAATATCCTACAATCAAAGTATGAATTACATGAATGGACAAAATAAGAACTGAAAGTTTTGTGTGGTTTAAGTGAAAGAGCTGGCTAAAGCCAAGCGCCGTGTGTTAGTTTACTGTATTTACTGTTCAGAAGAGACGCATCATTCACATCAAGTACATCAAGTGATAAGATTCTGACAGCATATTTTCTGCTTGATTATACCATCATAAAGGACGTCTATTGATTTTGATGGAGATTTTTAATTATTTTCCACAAGGCAATTATATCTGCTCTTTTTTGCAAAGATGTTAAAATGTCTGTAGTTGACTAACATTATGGCTCTGATGTCAATATCAGGGACCTTTATATTTTATATCTCTTTGTTAGTATACATTTTCATAGTTTCATATATTTATTCTTAGTGTTATTTAACGTTTAATGTTATTGTTGCACCATGGGTCTGAGAGAAACCCAATTTCAATCCTCTGTATTTCCTGTACATATTGCAGAATTGACAATAAAGCAGACTTTGACTTTTTGAAACATACATCATATATTCAAACACACAGAGTAGTCAGTGTGTTAGACATACCCATACTTGTATTAAAGACCTGGTGTTTTTAAGACTTATTTTTGAAAGTATATGTTACAGACATTATTATTGTAATGACCATTGCCTCTAGACAGATTACTCATAACAGAAAATGACCCAGAACCACTGACTGTATTAGACAGCTTTAAATGATACACTTTAGCACACTCCAGCTGTATATTATTTTAGCTGCATGTTTACACTTATAAACACCTATGCAGACAGAAGAAAATAAAATGATTGTTTCCACTAAATGTACAGTATATTGGTACATATGAAACATTTAAATCCAGGCAGCCCCGTTAGCTAAAGAGGAAATGCATTAAGTGCAAGGAGTCATTTTCCCCCTTTTCACAGTGTGCCATTTCACAGAGAAACCATGTGCGCTTGTTTGTGGTCTGTCATTATGATGTGTAGACACACCTCTCAGGATCTCTGTGCTCGGTGTCCTCGAGAAAACCTGTCACTGATCTGCTGTACTCTGTCTCTCTTTATCGCTGTGGTCTGAAACTGCAACTGCTGTAAAGATTTTGAGGTGAAAATTTATGCAAGTTGATTTTCTCTCACATGGTTTTGCTTCCTGTGTATGTATATATGTACACCAGGTGACTATTGATACAGACAGACAAGTTTATTCTCTCAGCCTGATGTCAGTGGAGGATCTGGAGGCTGTGGTCAGTCATGTGGCAGCCTCACTCAAGAAAATCTTCCCAGATTCGTCCCCAGGGTGAGTGACCAGTATGGTAATAACATCGAGACTTGAAGCTTTGTAATACATTATAGTGATGAGAGGATCAGAAAGCAGGCTTAAAACAGTACATACATCTTAGTTGTATTATTGCTGTTGTTTGGATCACAGAAGAAAGCAGCTATTTTCAGCAGTAGAGCTGTCTGTGAATGTCTGCAACTAAAGTACATTGTTTTACTTAAGATCTTTTGCTATACATTCATGTTCTGTAAACTCTGTAACTCACTAAACTCACTAAAATCTTTTCAACCACAGTTCATCACTTTCTCCAGATAGAACATGATATTTTTGTGCCAACCAGTGCTTATAAATTGCACTGGTGGGCATGAGTAAGAGTAATAGTAATAATAAAATTGTAGCACCTCTTTTTTCATATAGTACCCATGGCTGGATAATCACTTGTGTGTCTCTTCGAAAAAAAAACCAACTGCAATGATTTAGTTTGGAAAATATGAATAAATAATGGTTGGTGACTCATGAGAGCCAACAGCATTTCCTGTGTTCATAAAGGTGACATTTTGGGGATCATTTCTTTCTTTTCTTTTGTGTTAGGAAACTATTAAAGAAAGTCCCTCCTGATCTTCAGGAGAGGTTGTGGGGTCTGACCTCTAGAGTTGAAGAGCAGCTGAATGGAGTGCAGAGGCCATGTGGTCTGTAACATCATTATTTTAGACTTTGTAAAAGATATATTTATGTAATTATTATTTAATAGATTATAATTACAAATGTATAGTATTTATAAAATGACATTGAGGTCGTATACCCATCAAATTCCTTTTGGAGGGAACAGAAAATGCATCAATTATTATAATGGTAAAGTGATTTTAATCCACAGATGACGAAGTGTTTCTGGGAATGTTACATAATCTCCTGAAATCATAGTGATTAAGTTTGTGTAATTACTTGTTTTTCCATGGTGGTTTCCTTTAGGTGGATTCTCAGACACATACGCAGCGCTGTGCGACTTCAATGACTTCCCGTGTCACGAGGAAGTCCAGTGGGTCAGAGCGCTTACTTGCTCATTAGTAACATTAAATTTTATTTAAACATATGTATGCCTGATATCTCAGAACTTTGTTGTTAATGGAGCTTACCATTGCTGTGTAGGATGTGGACAATATCTACCATGTTCAGAATTGTCGGGAATTTAACCTTCTGGACTTCAGTCACTTAGAGAGCCGGTCAGTGGCTGTGTTGGCTTGTTATGTGCTTCATGCATATATTTAAGAAAACATCATTACGTTTTTCTTGTACATAAGCCTATGCTGTCTTATCAGTACGTATCAGCATTCATATTAATTGTACCAGTTTGGGTTTGTTTAATGCTGCTAACATTCTTTTTAATTTTATATTTTTAATTTTAGTTTATATTTGCATAAACAACATTAAACCAAAATTTAACATTTGGTTCTTCTCTCAATTAGAGATTTGGCTTTGGCTGTAGGTGCTCTGTCCTTTAACCAGTGGTTCAACAGGATCTACAGCAAAGATTTTAAACTGGTAATTTAAATTTTGATATTCTTATTCATATTATTATTAAACAGCAGCATGTAATAAATGTGTGAAATGCAGAATTTACAGTATGATTCCAGTCATTTAAAATATCAAAGACAGGTAGCTTGTTTATTGGGTCAGTCCTTGGATTTTTCTTATTGTGAGTGCTGCATGTTGAATATATTATTTGGTCTGTTTAGTCACCGAGATATCAAGAAAGAAAGTAGGTAGAAAGTAAAGAAGAAAGTGAAAGGAAGAGGTGTACCACCTCCTCTGTGTTTTAGACTGACTCACAGATTGTGTTATACTGAAGTCCTTTTTCCTTTCCATTAAATGTGTGTGTGTGTATGTCTGTAGACACTAGATGTTCAGGAGCAAGTGATCTACCTCATTAGCAGGTCCACAGCTCTGCAGGAACTGAGCCTGGAGGCCAGTGGACTTAAAGTGTGAGTGCAAAGTGCCTCCCCTAAAATGCCCACTGGTGCTACACAGCAGTTTAACTTCTTTGCAGCCTATTAAAAACATCTTCATTCACTTTACAGCTCTGAGGTTTTCATTTTTTGTCTTGTATAGTGTGTCTAGTGCTTGCTTAAAAATGTGTTAACACAGATGCCATTTTAAGATTGAAATGTGTTAACATTTACATTAAAATACAGCTTACAAGCAATACATATATATTACCTATATACACATAATTTTAAGAAATGCTCTGATTATTTTAAAAGGCAACAATTTATTATAAATGTTCTCATTGTAAAACCTTGTCAACTGTATACCTGTGTCTTCATTTGGTGAAAACACATTTCTACACTTTATTTCCCAGCTTTTGGTCATTTTTGTGTTTACACATGCAAACTATTTGTAAATCAGGGCATAAATACGGCTTATAATGAAGATTATAGTTCAAAATTACCTACTTCAAAAAATACTTGAAATTTTTTCTCTTTTTGAATTATGATTTAGGGATTTTGCTGTAAAGATGGCTTGTGCTCTTCATGACCAACCTTCCTCTGCACTGCATGCCATCAACCTGTCATCTAACCCCATCGAGGATAAAGGTGCTTGTGTGCTTCCTGATTCTTATCCTTGATCAGTTTCCTTTTTGTATTCTCACAGATGCATTATGTGCTACAATGCAAAGTGATTCCGACAGACTGTCTCACTTTCCTTGAAAGTATGATGTAGTTTGCAGATTAGTTTTAGCAGCACCTTTTTATGATGTAGCATTGTTTACTGACTTATTCTGTGTAAGGGGACATCCGCCCACCACCACCATCAGCAGCAAGATTATTGTGGGTAGATAAGGGCTGTGTGAAAAACACTCTCAGTGAAGGACACAGGACAGATGTTTTGACAAATATTTCACAGCCTCCATAGTGCAGTGGTTAAGACATTGTTCTTTCACATCAGCCTCTTCATTTCAAGCCCTGCTCCACTCAAGTAAAGCATTCAGACCTTTCTCTCTCCTTATGCCTTTGAGTTCATGCACATTCTTTAACCCAATAGCACAGTGGTTAAAGCACTGTGCTTCCACATGGGAATGACTTGATGCCATGTGCCCCCTCAAGAAATTATTTGAGAAGGGGGTTCCTGACATAGCTGAAACCATCAGGCACTCTCTCTGGACCACGTCCAACATTACACTACCTCCTTTTTTTAAGCTAAGAATGTCACTCTGCTTTCTTGCTCCACTGATGTTGCTCTGCCTCTTTGCTCTGCTGAGGACATGCCCCTACCCTTCTGCCTTGCAGAGGGTGCTATTACAGCAAGGCATGGACTTAGCTAATACAGTCAATTAAAAAGGCGTAGCTCCCTGTTAAATACTTGTCAGGGGAAACGCTCTGTTGCAGCTCGAGCCCTTTCTGGTTGCTTACACACAGCCGTCCTCCCAAAAGTTGACCAGTGTTTGTATAGTAGTAGGAGGTAATTCTCTCATCCAGTGCCCCAGCCACTAAAAGAAAACCAGGCCTACCTCAGTTAAAGAGGGTGAGGTTGGTACTAGAGGTCTGCCCTGGGATTGGGTCCCGCTGGGTCCCGCAGTACCCGACGCAAATCTTGCGGGAACGGGCGGTTTGCACTTAGCTGCGGGTGGGAATGGGCAGCTAAAACAAAACACTGCGGGATTAAAGACTATAGCCTAAAGGGAATTCCAAATAAATAAAATACAGAGAATGAGAATAGAATATGAAACTGCCTTTATTTCATACTACATGAAAATAATTAAATAGGAGCGCTAATCCTGACAAGTGCGTCAAAAGCTGCAGGCCAGGAAAACGAAACAAACCCTTGTTATTAATAATAGCCTGTATTACGTTTTCTCCTGCAGGATGGGAGAAGACAAAATCGGTGCATCTCTCAGGGAATTTTATGGACACCCTCAAGCAGCCTTTAGAAACCTGTATGCCAGTGGCAGTTGTTGCTGAGTGCTCATTGGTATTGGGTTATAATTGATAGGCAAACCCACAGATTCCCATAGATAGGCAAACCGAGTCAGTCCTTTTGTGCTAAGGCCAGCTTGGTAAGAGGCTGCCCTTCTTTCTCCCCTTGACATCCTTGTAATCTTGGGGTTCCCATGTCTACAGAGGCACAATCCCTGAATCGACTGGTTCACCAAAACCTTTCTTTAAAGGTGTCACAATGCCTGAACTCCCGTCTATGCCACCTGAATATTAATGGTCTGACCCTGGGTTGGAGGACCGAACCAAGTGGCATCCTCACCCTCATAGATCATTCAACTGTGCCATAGACCTACTCACAGGCACTTTTATATGGAGTTGTTTTTTCTCCAACCCCGGTCTCTTTTTTTTTTTTTTGTATTTGTCCACTTTTACTCTACTATCACAATGACAACAACATTTAATTATAATTTACAAGCTAATTTTTCTAATTTCTTTCCATCCTCTTTAGGTGTAATGGCGCTCAGTCAGAGTTGGGCGAAACTGTCTTCTGGTCTCAGTCAGCTCTATCTGTCTAAGGTCTCGCTCTCTCCTAAAGGTACCACAGGCTTGCAAATTGTATGCCAATGTATTACAACTATCACTATTTTACACAGTTTTACCAACACTTGAAAAAATAAGGCTCTCTTTTTTAGGCGGATTAAGGTTATCAATAATATGCAGATTTGCAGTTTAATTCTCTGACTAAAATACACTAAATGCTGGAATTCCAGCACATACATTTGATGCTTTGATATATAAAATTATAATAGAAACATGTTTGAGATATTGAAGTTCTTCTTTCTGGGTATCTGTTAGGTCTAGGCAGTATCTCTCAGGTGCTCCACCAAAATAAATCTTTCTCAAAATCACTAACACATCTGGACCTGAGTGGGAATGTAGGATGTCTGGCTACAGAGGATGCTGTGGTAAGAAACAGAGAGATAGATAGAGGCATCTTTACAAAATCTCACATGACCTGGATATCATGGTACACTATTTTCAAATATTTCTTTCTCTTTATGGGGTTCTATAAAAGTTCTATAAAATTTCCTGTGAATGTGTTTAACTGAAGATGTCTAGCCTGTTTTGGCTCAGCCAGGTCTCTGGTGACTGCATCTTCCTCTTCTATTCTCTAGCATGGTTCACAAATAGATTGAATGATGTGAATGTGAACTCGATAAGCAGTTGTTATGTGTTGTTATGTATATCAAGATTAAGCCCAAAGCAGCTCTTTATATGAATAAGGAATGACCCCTGTTTCAAATAATTTGTCTTTATTTAGGAGTAAAGTAAAATAAATGTTAAACCATGGTATTGCACCGTTATTTATGAGGAACAGTTATGTTTATGATATGTGATAGGTGAAAGAGAGCAAAAGAAGAAGAAATTTATATTATTTATTATGTATTATTTTATTAGGTAATAAAAAGTAATTTTGACACTTTTTTACGTTGCATTTAATATTATTGAAATGTAAAAACCATGCCCTGTCTACAAACCATATACATGATGTCAGTAAATTAAAAGATATAGAGATTCATAATGGCTTTTTTACTTTCTGTCCTTTATTTAGAATCTCTTCACCTTCCTGTCGGCCCCAAACTTTGTGTCCTTTCTGGACCTCAGCTCTACTGACTGCCCGTTGGACACCGTGAGTCTTCAGCATCTTTCTGAGGAGCCACATGACAGCATAGCTTCCTTTCATGTCAGAAAGAGGGCATGTGGCTGTTATTCACTGATTAAATAGGAGATAAATTCAATTATATGCTGTATGTATTAACACACATGGTTAAACAATATAGCTGTAACAGCACACTTGGAAAGTAATAAAGGCTTTATGCAGTTCATTTAAATAAATAAAATAAAATTAAGTGCAGCACTATTTCTAAATAAACCCAATTACTAAATTCCATCTTTAGCTTAATTATAAGAAATGTGTGTAAATTATGTGTGTATGTTTTTACTGGTCTTTATTTCTCTTTATTTCTCTCTCTCTTTAGCTCTTTGTGTCTCTCTCTGCTGGTTGCTGCACTACTTTAACCCACCTCAATCTGTCCAAAAACACTTTTTCCCATAGGTAAGATTAGCAGAGCTAGAAAACCTTATTATGCTTCCAGGTGAGCTTCGTCTCTAATTAGACAGATCCTAGTCACAGAAATGATTATAGATGAGTGCTTGTCTGTCGTGTTTCATGAATACACACACAGATCTAAAGCAGGATGTCTGTTGTAGGAAGGTCCGGGAGGTAACACGAAGTGTGAGAGACTTTTTTACAAGGAGCATGGAGCTGAAGTATGTTGGATTGTCTGGGACTAGACTACTTCCAGAAGCCCTGAGGTACCAGGTCTAAAGTTTATTGTTTATATGTACATTAAATGAAAGATGATCTCCACAACTATGACCCTGGCAGACACTGGAAACATCAGGTCTGTAAATTCTGGCATTGACAGTTCCTCAACCTCAGCTACATCACTTAAGTTCATAATAATGTGATGTGTGCAGGATTTTTTCTAAATCTCACTCATACGCTTTTAACACATTTGTCTGTACCTGCTGCCGATATCTTCTAACAAATTTAGTTGGTTATGTTTCCAAAAATATAAACTAACCACTAGTCTAAATGAAACCACTGCAACCCTGATCAGGCAGCTAAAGATGCTGTACATTCATAATATTTAATATTAGTTTGTCCCACAAGCTTCATGACCTTGCTCATGACCTGTGTCCCACAGGCTCTTAGTCTCGACACACATAGACACATCTCACCCAGTTGCCATGTTGCAAACCCTTTCCTAGTGTCTGTCCCTCGTAAAAGGCTTTTAACATTATTTCTGAGTTATGTATGGATATGCATAAGAATGTATATTTTAGGTGAATAAAATTTGTAGTGTACAAACCCAGTTAAAAATATTCCATGTACTAATCTACTAAAAATCTTATAACCTAGAGCTACCAAGTTATGGTAAGGGAGCAGTATTGGCTTTTGATATTGTGGATATGTTTTACTTGTATGTATTTTGA
>JAOVVF010000036.1:21713246-21734313 GCA_028565595.1 Duopalatinus emarginatus | reverse complement strand
CTCTCCATTATTCATCTGTCAAATAACAAATGCAAGTTCATTTATTTATGAAAATACAAACACATACAAAAATGAACCATTTAAATGTCTTTTTGTCATTTTTGCTATTTATTTAGACTACTCATAATTGTAAATGTTTTGGGGTTTTTTTTACAATATGTGTATGAGTATTTCCTCACTGAAGCTGGTAATTAATGACTCCTGTCTCGGTCCTCTCAGCCATTGGAGTCTCTCTCAGTGTGTGACTCCAAGCTGAAAACAGGTACCACCATCCTCATCAACAGCTTGGGCAGCAACTCCAGCCTCTCCAAAATTGATATCAGTGGAAACTGTATTGGAGACACTGGTGCGAAGATGCTAGCTAAAGCTTTGATTATCAACACGAAACTCAAGTAAGCTTCCTATTAGTTTCTACTTTATTCTATGTGCCTGAGCCTGAAGCACTTTTCCCATGCTGGCTTATAATTATTACAGTGTTATGGATTACTTGTGGTTATTGTACTAATGCAGTGGTGTTTTGTCGAACACAGAACACTGGTTTGGGACAGAAACAATGTGACTGCTGCAGGTTTTATGGATGTAGCCAATGCTCTGGAGAGGTGTGTGCATTGTGTGATTACACCAGAAGGTGAACTGAAAGTTTGTTTTTAAATTATTAAAATATGATGTGTGTGCGTGTGTGTGTGTATGTGTGTGTGCATGTGTGTGTAGGAACACAACACTACAGCACATGTCCATACCCATGAGTGATATGTCTCAGTCCTACCGCACCAACTCAGAGAAGACTGAAGAGGCATTGAGGAAGGTTAGTAAATGGTGATAATTTGATGTAAACCACAGATACAAGAGAAACATTCTCCCTGTATCACATGTGTGTGTGTGTGTGTGTGTGTGTGTGTATGTGTGTGTGTGTGTGTGTGTGTGTGTATGCAGATCCAGGCATGCTTATGGAGGAACAGTCAGAAGCTCTGCGGTGCATCAGATCAAATGTTAAATCTTCAGCAGGGCCTAAAGACCAGCCGCTCAGAGCAGGTTCAACTATCACAGCTCACACAGTATAGAAATACATGTTACAAAGTAACAGGGAAACAGTCCGAATTTACTTCACTTCTACTAAATCACTCCCTGAATTTTATTATCTTCCACTGGGTGTTACCTTCTGTTATAATTCTTCTGTCACTTGAGAAAAAAAATATTTTTTTTATTATCACTACCTGCAGCATAAAGCAGATTAGATCAGTCAACAACATTATATTCACTCAGAAAGCTCATTCACCTGGTCAGCTGGATTTTTACATATAAAGTACACATGCAACTCTAATGTAATGATTGTAAATTTTATTCAAATAATACAGTATGTCTGTCAGATTCAGTTTTACTCCTGCATTCCTAGTGTAGTTACCACTCATTACACATATACCACACATTTAAATATCAACAGAAAGAAAGTCTGCAGCAGTTAATAGAAGATGCTCATCCTGCAACACGTGTGAATTTACCTGAAATGGAGCATCCTGTTACAACTGCCAAAACCGTCACCTTTGCACTAACACGAAATAAAACACACCCATATTATGCATATTATGCAGATTTTCACAAGATACTAGTTAGTACACTTGGTACTAGTGTATTTTCTTTTTGCACCAGTGCAACATCCTCAGTAGCTCCATTGCAGTTGCATGTATAGTTTATGTAACTACACAGGCATTGGAATTATTTTGAGTTATACATGTCTGTTTTATTGATGGATACGTGTTGAACAGAATGCCTACTTGTTGGATTTAGTATGTCTTCCTGAATATACCTTTTCTGAGCTCATAATACATGATGAGGCCTTTAGATCACATTGTAGCTATAACATAAGCTACTCTGCAACCTGTCTAATTATCTCAGTCGTTTTAGCTGGTGCAGAACTTCTGTCAGAGGCTTCAGGAGACCATGAGACCTCTGGCCTGCTACAACATTCAAGAAGTTCAGAGCGACATCTTGTCTGCAGAGGAGGCTCTCCAGCATGCCAGGACAGCCATTTCAGTATGACTTATATAAGATCCTTATATAAAGACATATATATATCTCTGGTAAATTATGATGACTAAACTGAATGATCTGTGCAGTTTTAATGTGAGCCTTGATGCTTCAGTTTCTACCCAGAATCTATGAGTTGGGAAGGTCGCCCTCTGCTGGTGTGATGGTGCAGCACATTCTGGATGACACAGCCAAGGCTATAACCAGTGAGCTGACTGAGGAAATCCAGGTAGAGCATAAAGACTCTTAAACATGATACTGAACATGTATCACATTTGTGGGAAACATTGCATTGTGTCCTGTGTGGTGCTGTATGACACTGATTTGTGCTGAGAGGTATTTGTGGTTGTGATGTGTTGGGCAGGAGCAGGCCCAGGCCATTCTGCAATCTGCACAGTCCGTCTGCCCTCGGGTTGTTCAGAGGACAAGTGTGAGCGAACAACTTGCCAATCGTGTGTCCAACAAAACACGACAGGCTTCCCATTTTGTCCAAAGCATAGTACAACAGGCAGAGAGCAGCATTACAGAAAAGCTCCGGTAAAACACACACACACACACATAACTGGACTGTAGGTAGTTTTACAATATGAAAGCTCTATAAAGCTACAGGGTGAGACATTTAATCATAGTTGTTTTTCAAATTTTCTTTGTACATGCAAAGATTTGACAAACAAATAAAGAGCAATGACTAAAATTAACATTAAAAAATGTCTCTTGCAAAAATACACATCACATACTAAAACGGCATAATTATGCATAATTATAAGCATTTAACTGTGATAATTCATCAATAATGTAACCATAGTTGCCTATGGTATTGATAAGTCTAGTGTAGATAAAGAAGTTTAATGTACGCTCAGGCAAAAATTAGACAGTTTGTGTAATTGTGTATATTTATTTATTCATTAATTTTATTTATATTTATTTATTTTATAAAGTTGTTTTGTTAGCTAGCATTTTAAAGTTCAAAATCTAATTGATAATAATTGATAAATGAGTTATGAGCCACAATTTATGTTACACATGGTTATGTATAATATGAAAAGCCCTATGATTGAAAATAATTAAGTATATATATAAATATAAAATGTTATATTTCTAAATTGGCTGAAAAAAGATCATGATTATATCATTCACTAAAAACAATTAATTAATCAGCATATTTAAATTAAGTGCAGAATTTCCAATTAGGTAAAATATGTAATAAAGTAAATAGTTGAATAATGGCAGGTTGTAAAACTGATTAAATAGAATTTTATACATTTATGAACTTTTGTAACATGAACATTACATGAAAACAAAAACTGCATTAGAACACTTTTGAGACTGTTGGATATTAATAGTCATTTTAATCATGTCAATCAACCCCATTGTCTTGTACTTTGCTTTTTCTTATAATGTATACTGTTATAGTTAGGCTTCATGCAGCTTAACCTAGTTTCATTATCTTGCAGCTTAAAGACTCACACAACCCCAGCATTTTTCTCTTTGTGCATTGTGCTTGCTTCCTCGGTTTGAAATAACTGTCATCCTGTTATGTTTCTCATCTCAGTTTTGCTCTGAGTAATAACGTTTATCTGTGCATGTTGTCTTTCTTTAACTCCATCTATCCTCCAACCCCTTTTTTCCTCTCTCAGTGAACTGAAACTGTCAGTCAGCGTCTCTCTGGTGGAGAGTATCATCGAAGAAGTTCTGCAGGACTTGTCAGTGGCACAGCAAAAACTGGTGTGTGGGAATTTTGAGATTGTTTGCCTCATGCATTCGACAGTGCATGTCTGTGTATAATATGTGCGATTGTGTCTAATCTAATTCTGCTTATTACAGGAGAAGCATTTAAAAGAGTACTCCCAGCCCTTAAACAGCAAGACCAATGTCCCACAGCTAAGAGTGGTGGAGCAAGTGTTCCCTACTGATGAGGTCTCATTACAGTTCTCATACTCCTACTCCACATCCCCTTAACACACGTCGACACTGTAGAAGGCATGATACATGTCATTGTGACCCACTCTTGTCTTGTGTAAAATAAATAAACAAACACTTACAATTCATAATAATTTAATGGAATAATAAGGTAATGATTAGTAGTATTATCACTCCTTAATCACACAGCATACAAAGTTTTTTTTTTACATAGCTACACATGAAAACTGTAAAGCACATAATGTCACATAAAAAACACAGAAACTGCTTGGAGGATATTTCAACTATGCAGCTCCACACATGTACAGTGTAAAAGGCCACACTGATTAAGATTTGTTCATTCATCTTTTTTTTCATTCATTCATTCATTCATTCATTCATTCATTCATTCTGTTTACAAATATTTACAAAGAACTAGTATTCATTTGCCATGATACAAAGTTAGTTTTGCTGTAGCTCATTGTTTTTGTCTTTTGTCTTTGTTTTAGTATGTGCCTGTTATCTGGAGGAACAGTTTCTGCACCCGGAGCATTCGTCCTGCCCCATCTGTCAAAAGTAGGTTCCTTACATCATAGCACTGTCCCTTACAAAGATTGTTTCTAATAAGTCTTCCTACATATACTAACAAAAAATATTAAACCTGAATAACACAAACAGTTGAAGTGAATACCACCGATTATCTTGTTACAGTGGCACCTGTCAAGGGGTGAGAGATATTAGGCAGCAAGTGAACAGTCAGTTCTCGAAGTTGATGTATTGGTAGCAGGAAAAATGGGCAAGCCTAACACCTTTGACAAGTGCCAATTTGTAATGACTAGATGACTGGGTCAGGGAATCTTTAAATGGCAGGTCCTGCAGGGTGTGTCCAGCTATACATTGTTTAGTATCTACCAAAAGTGGTCCAAGGAAAGACAGTGATCATGGCTGCCTGTAACTGCACATGGGGAGTGAAGTGTAGTGTAGTGTGTGGTGCCAGGATGCCAGAAGTAAATTCCCTGGTCTTGTGATATCAGGCATTGTGCATTGCTGATTGTCTGTAATAAATCCTAGGTGAAACTAACACCTGTAGGGGTTTATATGGAATATGGCATGTGCATAAATAATGACTGTGGGGGTATGTCTGTAGTCTGGCTGATCCCATTGGTGAGTGATGAGTGGTGCTGACATGCTTACACTTGAACTGAACAAAACACAGTTTCTGGCAGAATAATTATGTGTCAATATGGCATTTATGACCAGCTATAGACACAGCAGGTTGTTCCTTTTCTTTATAGGCTGTTAATCAGCTGTATAAAGTCTGTTTAACTGTTTGTACTAGGTGTGTATAAATACATGTTGTCAAGTCTGTACTGTGAATGTCTATGTCAATCAGTTACTTTTATCAAACTCATAATGAATAAAAGTCTGAACTAATCTATTTTGTAAAAGAAATAAGAATAAGACAAGAAAAAAGAAAAGTTTGTTTCCTATAAAGGCTCTATTTTACATATAAAGAGACTTAATAATGTAAACCTTAAATTATAGTGAAGCAGAAGTGCTAGCTCGATTCACAGGGCTTAATGTATTACTGAATAGAAGGGTGTGAGCTCAAATGCACCACGAAGCTGACTCTGTTGGGTTCTAGAGCCGGCTACACCTTCTCAGATCAATTAAAAAAGTAAACCAAATGAGCAACTTGAATAAACATGAAGACAAATGAGTCTAGCCATTTAATTAGAACAAAAGAAATGGAAGCTGACAAGCGGCACAGGCTGAGCTGCATTACTGGATGTAGAATGCACTGAACTTAATGGGGGCTCTTTCACTGTTTAGTCATCATTTTTTTGTTTTCAACAAACTTTTGTGTGTGGAGTTTTGTGGGTATCACCAAATCAGCTTTGAATCAAGACCTCAAAGCTGAAGAAAATCAAACGTTTTCATTGCCAAAGCAGATATTTTCGTATGTGTTGTTTACAACTTTATTAACAGACTGATCAGTGAGGCCCAGTGTGTGTAAATGGGGTAACTACTTATTTGTGAGAAGGGATTTCCTGTCCTTGTCTATCACTGACTGAAAAAATAATGAGGGTTACCGTGAAGAAAAAGGGTTTGTATGTTTGTGAACGTATGAGTAAAAATAGTGCTTAGCTGTGTTTTAATCACATCTCACCAAGTCTTTTTTTTTTTTTTTTTGGGGGGGGAGAGAGGGAGAACAAAGCGACAACAGGCTTACAAACAGGATAATCCCTCCTTCTGTCTTATATCTTCTTTCCTTCTTTTGCTCTTTTTTCGACATACAGCCCACCTCTCCTGGATCATCTTGCCAGTTTGATAAACCATATCTGTTTATAGCTCCCACCTCCATCACACATCCCCTCTGTCCTGTTTTCTTCATCTTTTCCTCAGATTCACACATTACAGGACTGGATTCAGAAATATGCCTTTCTCACTATCTCCCTGTTGTTGCTTCCTCTCCCCACCCTGCATCTCTCTCTATCTCTATCTTGCTCTCTCTTCTTCTTTCACCCCCTCTGCAGGTCTGCTAGAGACGGAAGGCGAGCAGCAGGCACGAGCGAGTGCGCAGTCCCAGCAGGAGATGGAGGGAGACAGAGAGTCAAGAGGAGGAGGAGGGGTGTTGTCATTGGCGATGGGCCTGTCTGTCACGACAAGCCACACCCAGCTGGGGAGGGAGGTGGAGTTTGGTGGCTGTGGTGCTGGTCCTGTGGCCGCTCGAAGCAGCAGAGAGCCGCGGCGTCCTGAGCCCTCACCTCCTCAGCCCCCTATGGACCTGCCCAGCGAAGGCCACACGCTGAGGCACTACACCCGCTCCAGGCCCCGACCCAATCGCCACCACAGGCAACCACCCAGCAAGCCGCAGGTACAGGGGGATAATGGGGTGAATGAGTGCAGATAAAAGACAGAGAGAGGAGGGAAGGGGGGCAGAGAGGTTCAGCTGAAAACAGTGGGGAGCTGTCTGAGAGGGATGGAGAGAATGGAGATAGGAGAACAGAATGTGATGGAGACAGGAGAGGAATGGAATGAGATGGGGGACGATGGAGGACTAAGGAAGGGGGAGGGATGGAGAGAGGGAGATGGCGGCACTCAGGTTGTTGCAAGCAGCCGCCGCAGCAGCAGCAGCCAGGACTGCATGTGTGTGTATGTGTGTATGGAGCGTGCAGCAGCTCCAGGCTCGCTCTCTGTAATTCCCTTTCCTCTTCCTTCCTTACTGTTTTTCCATTGCTTCCTAATAATGCTGTAACGTGGAGGAGAAACATTTTAGAATGATAATATGATGTAGAGAAAGAGAGAAACAGGGCTTTGGTGATTAGAGACATTTTGGGCGTGTATTCTTCATTGCCATTTTTGAAGGTGCTGTGTGTGATTCCCAGCTGGGTGGTGTGTCTGTGTGTGTGTGTGTGTGTGTGTGTGTGTGTGTGTGTGCACACTGTGAGAACAGGGCATGGTCTCTCTTCAGTCATTATGGTTGGGTCCTCTTGGTGTGACTGCTGTATTGTCTTAATTATTCATGTTCCCACATCAAGGATGTTTTTCCTCTCTCTGAGTCGTTGCCTTTCCCTGTCTGTCATCCCCCTATCATTAGGAAAAGGTGGATGTGATTCACTGAAATAGTGTCACAGTGTTGGATCTAAATCTGCACCCATCTTTGTGCATGTGTTGGTGTGAATGTGTCCAAATAGGCTGTTATCGGGCGCAGTATGTTCGGCTAGAAGAATGAATAAATGATTGAATTAATAAATGGCTTTTATCAAAAGCATTTTTGTGTGTATTGGGTATATTTTCCTCCATCTTCTGTGGACTGGCTTTATTGGTTTGAATGAACTGGTTAGAAAAAAAAGTGCTCCATTTATGGTACTGTGTGTGGCGTGACTGTGTGTAGGGAGGCGTGTTTGCATGAGTGTGTGTTTGAGTGTGAGCTGCGAGTCAGTCAGACTGTATAATGCAGTCAGTATGTTGCTTTAAGACCCATCAACAGTGATTCATCTAACTCTCAAAAAAATTAAGAGTTTAATGGATATTTGTGATTGAAGGTGGGAACATATAAGAGGATCCAGTGATATCCATTCCGACAGTACGCACTTGTCTATGTGTGTATGCATGATGTCTTCCTGTGTATTATCTGTCTTTTGCACTGATGGCTGTATTTCCTGGTTGGTGACTGTTGCCATAGTGATAGGTGCTGGTCTTATAGCAATGTTAAGTGTAGGAGCCCTTTCTCTCTCTCTCTCTCTCTCTCTCTCTCTCTCTCTCTCTCTCTCTCAGGTTGTTAGTACTATAAGAGTTATGGTACAATAAGGTGGTATAAGAGTTATAAGCATGATATGGAACAGTATATATGAGTATACTGTCTGTGTGTGTGTTTGTGTGTGAACAAGTGTTCACATGCTCTTGCACGTATTCATATACCATACGTGGCTGTATTTGTCTTTTTGTTTCTCAATCAAACTGTATTAATGCCCAACAGTGGTCCTGTTGTAAACGTGGCTACCTGTTGTCCTGTTTGGTTAATAGGCTGTACTCAGATATAGTGTGCTGTTACAGTGTTTAAGCTGGGGGCGTTTGACTGGTAGCTGCAGCGTTGTTGCTTCCTCTCTGCTGTTGTCGTGAGTTGAGAGATTTTTTTCATTGCTGGGTTGCCATGGATACCTGTGGGTGTACATGTAGAGCTACATGTCTTCTGCTTCTAACTGTATGTGTGTATTTTCAGGAAAAGATTAGTCTTTTCTTGTGTGTGTGTGTGTGTGTGTGTGTGTGTGTGTGTGTGTGTGTGTGCGTGTGCGTGTGTGTGTGTGTGTGCGTGTGCGTGTGTGTGTGTGTGTGTGCGAGTTTATCACCAGGTTCAGTGTGCAGTCAGGCTGACCGGCTTTGTTAGATCAGAGTCTCCAGGGAGGATGCTTCTTCTCCCCTGCTTCAGCTCAGTCATAAAAGGAAGCATGGGGACACCACAACCCCTGCCTTAGACCGCTGTGGTAATAGATAGAAAGCTGACATCTAATATCTAATATCAATAGCTCAACAATGATTCAGTTATGATTGAGCATTGCATTATATTATCATCAATGTCAAAATAAGAATGATGCAGGGGAAACGTTTTAACCTTTTCACTGAAGCCAAAAACCTTTAAAAGTACAATTCTGTCATCTGTCCTTCTGAAAGACTGGTACAGACTGTTAAAAAAACCTGGTACAGGTTCATGGTGGCTCCATAATGGTATGGGGTTTGTTTAGCTGGTATTCCCCTGGCATGTCTACAAACGTCTCTGACAGGTGAACATATGTGTGCATCCTTTCTGACGAGTTAAACCCGTTCATGTCCTGTATTCAATCTGATGGGTTGGGCCTCATCTAACAGGACAATTTGCTACCACACATCTCTAATTATGGTTAGAGAAACACTCATCTGAGTTTCGGGTTTTGCCATTCCCACCTAGCTGTGAAGTTTATGCCCTGTGGGGGCCCTACGAAGTGTTACAGTTTTTCTTGGCACTTTATTGTATATACTTCGTAAAACTACTTACACCTTCTAATCCAAATGCATTTTTGGGGGGAAAACACTAGAATAAATAATCCACCTCACACTCATTACACCTGCCAATATATTTCACATGTAACTTCTCAATCACTGTTGATGATGTATTATTAATTAATCACAGCAAATATTAAGAAGTAATTACCTGACACGAATGTTACTGAATCTGCAGTCTGGGGGAGAGACAAATCATCCCTAGCATCACTCCTTCATACCATTCTGTGTATTTTTCCACCCTGACTTTCTCCTCCAAATTAGGACCTTTGGGAAAAAATGCACACTTCCACACAAAATGTAATTCATTTTAAAATCTGGCAATAAAACCGTTTAAATGAAGCGTTCTTTTATCTGAAACACACAGGAGTTTATCCCTTCTAGGCCATATACCAGCCGCACCTCCTGGCTACTGAACCACAAGCAAATGGGTGTCCATATTGTGTCATTTGGGGAGTGGAAATATAATGACAGGTGGTGAGAGGGGGAGAATTGAGTATGGAAAAGGTGTGATAGATTAACTGTCATATCATGTACAGGTTTGTGTGTATTAAATACAGCACTGTGTCCCTATTTCACTGTTAATTCCTTAAAGCATCTCTGTTCATCTTAAAGCAATTATTAACTGTAATTACTTAGCCTTACTTAGACCATTGTGCACCTGCTTTTGTAGTCTCAGTCTGCATAAGCATTTCTGTCCTACCATCCTCCTATATTCTCAGCTCAGCATTCTTCTCTCTCACACTTACACACCTCTCATCTTTCTCTCTACTGCATGCACAAGTACATCTTCACAAAGTGACTCCATTTGCTTATGAACAATTTCACACCCCTCATCATAATTATAAACTTGTCATTAAACCTGATCAGTACCATGTCTTATGCAGCTGCATGATACTTTCCTTCTAGCAGACAATTATGCCGGAATCTGTGTTGACTAGACTTGGCTTCCCCTGGTGATGGCTTCCCAGTGTGATATCAGTTTCTCCAAAACCGTAATAACGTCTGACTCACAGAAACTAAATACTAATCACTTATATAATTGCAGGTTAATTGAGACAGTCTTTAGGATTACAATTATTTTTCTTTAATGCAGAAGAAGCCTTGGTGGACATGGTGCAGAGACGTTCTGCAAATGTTGCATTGAAATTTGACAAGATTTTAAAAAGGTTAAATGACCAGGTATAGGAACCTTCCCTTCTTATTTCATCAACATGAGTCTATCAGGAGCATAGCATATTAATAGCACAGAGCAAATAGCCTTGACACCAGAAGAAATGAAAGGTGTGCGGAATTCTAGCCTCTGTCCTTCAGAAGTCCTCCTACATAAACACTGAAGCTGCTCCAGGTTGTTTTCCTAATTGAGACTGCATCCGTCTTTCAATGGCTGTGCAATGCTCTGAGTACAGGAAACCATGATAACAAAAATGAACACAATGTTCACTTCCAGTATCTGACTGTTTTATACTCCATCCTATAAAACATAAAGAGGTACACAGCCTTGAAATTTCTCATCCAGCCATGTGTGTGATAGAAGACAGAAAGGGTCTCTGTTTGCGCTGCCATGGTAGTTGTATGTATGTATTATTATAAGAGATATAAAACTGGTCTTGAGTTAGTATAAGGGAGATAATATTGTCTAATATTGTAAAATCATTGTCTGTGTTTATTATAGGGTTGTTAGTCTGTCTAAATAGAAATTGGCTGTGTGTATTGTGCATTTGTGGTGTTGCAGGTTCATATGTGTATGTTATAAAGTGATTCAAATCTGGACCATTATCAGAAGAAATAAGCACATGTATGTTAATGCTTTGTATGTACAGTATGTATGCTGTGTGTAGTAATGTGTGAGGATGTGTTCATGTGGAAAATGCCTTGCCACAGTGTCGCCTTTTTGTTGTGAAGATGCAATAGAGTGATAAAGAGCTGTTCCTTCTGATTGGCCAGCAGTCACTAAATGCTTTATAATCCATTTCTCATGCAGCTTGTAGCACTGCATTTACATAGGGTTGCTTCTGCTCTGCTGTTCTCTCTCTTTCTCTCTCTCTCTCTCTCTCTCTCTGTGTGTCCCTCTCTCATGCATGCAGTGCTCATAGTTTCTACAGGAGAACCGCATACCCTGGTGCTCCCCATTGTGTGTGCATGTATATATGTCTTCATACATCCCTCTGTTATGACCTTAATATAACTGCTGTCATGACTGTGTGTGGATTTGCTGTTTATGCACTTGAATTATTAGAGACACTGGACAATATGAATGTAAAACAATCCTCTGTTGTGTTGAAGATTTACCTGTCACCGTATTCTCTGTTTCAGTGTATATTGAAAGATTTCTAACTTTAGCTTAGAAAGCTTTTTTCCACCTTTTAATGAAACTGACATTTTCATTTACATGCTGAGCAGGTTTCAGTGCTGTGGCCATTTATCAAAAGTGATTTGAAAACTCCATAACAATTGATACAAAGTTGCTACGTTGCTATTTTGGGACTTGAGTGTATTCTCATGATAGCAGTGATATGTTGGCTTCTAAATATACACTGATACTGTCAAGTCCACTATAAAACCTGGCATGAACCAATTGGTTGAATGAAATTAAAAATTGGTTAATGTTTAAAAAAATGTCATAACTATATTAACAAATTTTCATTCATTTATTTACATTAATTGTTTCATCCTAATGAGGATTGTAGTGGATCCTGGAACACTGGGTATAAGGTGGGAATACATCCTGGGTGAGATGTCAGTCCAGTGCAGAGCACCATGCATACACACACATTCACACATAAAGGAGATTTATTATATCTAATCGGCCTACTGCATATTTAAGCAGGTGAGAGAAAACCAGTAATCCCTGAGGAAAACCCAAAATTAAGCTGTGAGAGATCAGGTTTGCGTGCTGAACCTCTAGTCCATAGCAGGCCACCATTCACACACTATTTCACACATAGTGGCAATTTAGAATAGCCAATCTGCCTACTATGAATTTGGGAGGTGGGAAGAAATTGTATTACCTGCAGCAAAACTCACCCAAACATGAGACGAACATGGAAACTCCACACAGACCAAGCCTGAGAGTAAGATTCAGCCCTGAACCCTGGAGGTGTGTGACAGCAGTGCTACCCATTAGAATAATTAGCGTAACAAAAAAAAATTTAATCTGTTATGTGTTCAGAATGTAGCTTTTAGTGGCACAACAGAAAAGGGTCTGCTCTGTTATCGCAGAGATTCCCAGTGATGTTATAGCCAGAGAAAGCAGAATTTGCTGTGGGTGGGAGGACTGCCATACTCATACAACATTTTTGGCAATAATAGCGATGCTAGCTAATCTTAGGCACCTATAGGCTTATACAGAACTAGACGTGAACATTTTCTCCCAAGTGTGTTACATCATGCCCAAATGTTGCATGAAATGCAATACCTTGAGAAGAGCAGTGACTGCATGTGACCCAGAAGATCACCTTTGCCCTCCCTGGTTTGTGGTTGTAGTATGATAGGAGAGTGATGTCTGGTAGATGGGAAATTGACTAGTCTAAATTAAGAAAATTGTACTTTATTGTAGCAATGCTGTCCTGTGTATTTTATTAATGCTAAACGTAGAGTATATAAAGTGTTTAGAGGCACTTGGGTGCTATGAGACAATCAATACCTTCAGTAACCTGTAACGTACAATTTACATCTAGCATCTTAAGTTCAAAGGCACATTACTTGCACCGAGATGATTTTCTTGCTTCTTAAAGGACATTGACATCCAGTTCAGAGTAATTCACGACACAAGATGTGCTCCTTTCTGTTATTAAATTATCACCATGGCTACAAGACACAGACATTAATCACCATTGTTGAGCAGGCATACTCCCATTCTGTGTGCCAGTGTGCTACATGTGGGTGTATTTAAGGGGTCTAATTGCTTTAGGAAGAGGGAGAACAGGCAGAGAAAGACTAGAGCTGGGTTTGGTTGTCTCTTGGGACAAGAGGGACAGATGCGCCAGAGTCACACCAACAGAAAATCAGCATTGCCTACTAATATCATTATTTACATCACCATGATTTACAATTGTGTATGTATGTATGTATGCATATGTGTGTATATTAATGTATTTGAGTATGAGTGTGGGTGTGAATGTGAAAAGTACCTAGCTGCATATAAATAAGTGTGATGAATATGAAGAGAGACATGTGATGTGTATATTTGGAGCAGTGCATATCGACAGTGCTGCTGAGAGCAGCTTTTCTGTATTATACCACGAAGCCAATGTGTTTAAATGCGTTTCAGATTTCTACATTCATGTCGACCTTGAATAACCTGTTAGTCCTTGCAAGTGACCTTGTCTTATTCTGTGTATGTGTGTCTGTGTTTTTCTGTATGTGTGTGTGTAGGAGCAGGCAGCTGAGAGTGAGAATGAAGCCAATGAGAATATGGGGAGGGTGGATGAGGGCGTAGAGGAGTTCTTCACAAAGAAGATCATCCCTGATGACCCCCTGTGAGTGTACACCTACACCAATGTAACACTATTCACTAGTTATACACTGTGTAAATGTCACATACACAAGACACACATTTCACCTTCCTCCATGTTCCCTATCCTCTATTCACTTTCAGAAAGCACCAGAGGGAGGACCCTCAAAATAAAGCACAGCCTGCAGAACCTACCTGTGGCACGACCTCCCCTCCGACCACCACCTCTACGCCCTCCACAGCCCCCACAAAAAACATAAAGAAGAAATTTGGTGACTTTTTTGCCTTCAAGAAGGTCCGTGCAGGTCGATTAGCCAAGAGTGAGGGTGCCCCGGAGGGAAAGGTCAAAAAGACTTCAATAGCAGACCTCATCCGACCACTCCGGGAGGCTGCACGTGCCGAGAAAGAGCGCGAGAAGGAAAAAGAGAGAGACAAGGAAAGAGAGAGAGAGAAAGAGAAAGAAAAGGAGAAAGCAGAAGAGACCATCCACAAAGCACCCAGTACTACTCCCACTATCACAGATTCATCCCCCACTGTGCCAACTGTAGACAACAAAATGGCACCTTCACCCCACTTTATGCCACTTTCTGCCCCATCAGCTGCCCCTGCCACCACCCCCACCTCTCCTGCCTCTTCA
The DNA here is from genome assembly GCA_028565595.1 of Duopalatinus emarginatus. Taxonomy (NCBI): domain Eukaryota; kingdom Metazoa; phylum Chordata; class Actinopteri; order Siluriformes; family Pimelodidae; genus Duopalatinus; species Duopalatinus emarginatus. Next base: position 21,719,755 of record JAOVVF010000036.1, on the reverse strand, counting down.
CCTGCCAAAACTGAGCAAGTCCCAACATTGCCCCCTGCTGTACCCCCAACCCCAACCAAAACTCCCAGTCCAGTAACAACCATTTTGCCCTTGGAGGGAGAGAAGAGCAGGACCCTAGAGAAGAGTCGAACCCCTGATGGGGAGAGAAGACCCAAGGTAACGCGCCGTTCACTTCGAGAGGGCAAATCTCAGTCCCTTATCCTGCTTACAGGACTTGAGCCAGGGCAAGACTCTGCAGCTACACAAGCTAAGGTAAGCGAACACTGCTGTTTTATTTAATTTCAATGCATAGATAAGGCACCAATGTTATCCAGTGCGCTTTGTTAAATATGGCAAACAAAATGTTAGCTGGGAAAAAGCTATGAGGAGTACATGCTAAGGGATGTATGTATATATCCTGAGTGGAAAATAAAGGAATGAATTATGTTTGACCTGTTCAAGGAACCCGATTCCTTTGAATGTGTTTTCAAAAGCCTCTGGTCACCACTTGACACATCCCTGTTAAAAGTTTTGGTGTGTGTGTCTGTGTGTGTTAAAGTACACATTTTATTTTTAGAAAAGGTATAAATGTAATTACATGCATAAGACAATTGGCTTTGATGATAGGCAGCCACATGAGCATATGGAATCAGGGCACTGAATAAGAGATCCCTGTGTGAGGGCTGGTAGTGTGATAGTGTGATAGACTACCTTGATACTGTGGGCATGCTGTGAGAACATCATAATCCTGTCACCAGTTGGCTCAGAAATTACTATGAATATTGTTACAAATACTGCAAAGATAATGTCAGTCATTTTGAAAGAGGCATGTAATGCTTCTGTATATTGTAGAGATATACTTTTGCTGACTCAGCTTTGAAATTAAGCTTTAATTCACTATGCTCTTAGTAATTGACTAAATATGTTTTTCCTCAAAATCTTTTTTTGTACTTCATTGTACTTAAGTGTGTTGTAATTGCAAATAAGAATAACAGTTATGATTATAATCAACTGAAAATTAATTTTACATTTATTGTGCTGCTTTTATCTAATTGTAAATTCTGAGTAAGCCATAGAAAGTCATCTTGTGTGAAAAATTACACAGCTACAGTGTCCAGGATAATACCATTATTGACAAATAAGAAGTTTACTCCTAATCCTAAGTGTGTGTGTGTGTGTGTGTGTGTGTGTGTATGTGTGTGTGTGTGTGTGTGTGTGTGTGTATGTGTGTGTGTGGAGGGCTGGGGTGGGGATGATGCATCATGTTGTGTATTGAAGCAAATAATTGCCATAATAAATAGAAATCAGCATCACTACCAAATACTTGATGTTACTTGAAATTTACTTGACGATACTTAAAATTTGAATATCACTTAATTTACATTTCACTGAAATGCCTGACTTTGAAAACCATCTTTCTACATTTATGTTGTCTGTATTTCATTATGTGAAATTCCCAATAGTCACTTTTAAGTAATAAGGACAAGTAGATGTAGATGTTGCTATGCTTTTTATGTGCAGAATTCAGCCATATGGATTCAGGTGTGAAGGTTGGCTGCTATCCATGTTGTACAAACCTTTCTGACTGGATTTAAATACAGTGTGTGACATGATGCCAACATTATTGTTAATCAAGCATGATTTCAGTTATACATGTACAATACAAGACAAAACCTGCATCTCATCTGTCTGCTTTCTGTCTGCCTCTATTGCCTCTATTGTGCTGTACGGACACACACATGCACATGGAATATCTCCTGCTATTGTTTCTGTTGTGGTACGCCACTAGAAGTCAAACCAAACAATAAAAAAAGGCTTAGTACCAATCATTCAATGCTGCCTCCACCTGACTGAATGTAATTGTAATTGACAGAATAGTAACTGACATAATACAGTTTTATGAGCTTGAACCTGTATCAGTAGATGACAAATTTTCTGTATATTGGAGGAACATGTACCCCGGCCCCCTAGGGCTATTATGTACATGTTCCTACCCCAAATTCAGTCAGATCTTTATAATAGTTAAGTTAACGGAGCTCCTTAAATACAGAATTAAGACTGTATTGCTATGTCTGATACTCTGTTATATCAAAGTTACTACTTTTATAACAGTTACTTTCTCCTTAAAACATTCTTTTAATCAAATTCTATATTATATTTCTTTTGTAAGTTTGACACAGTCTGCCCTGCTGCCGACCATTATTTCACTGCTACTGTACGGTGTATTTTGACAAATAAAAAAACTTATGTGACCAACACCAGCACAGTTTTCCTCTTAGAAAACAGCTTTTTTTGACCAGCCATGTCTGTATTCAGTGTTATCTGTAGCAAGATGTACCCTGTATCTCCTGTCATTGTGGCCATGCCTGTTTGCTTTCTTTTTTTAGAAACACTCATCTGAAAGCTCCTCCACTTTTGAACAGAGGCTCCATGTTATGCTGCACCGTATGGGGGTTGCCAAGACACCTCCCTTCGACTCCAAAAAGAGTCAGGTGTGTGTGTGTGTGTGTGTGTGTGTGTGTGTGTGTGTGTGTGTGTGTGTGTGTCAGAAATTTTCTTTGTTAGGTGACTTATGCAGGTATATATATTCTGACAGCTAAGCTAAATAGGATTTTTCTAGCCAGGGCTATTTGACCTTAGTTGTCCGACAATTATCTAAGAAGTAATTTTAGAGTAAATTTTAGAGAAAGTTACACGCAGTCTGAAATGTGGTTGGACGATGATCTGAAACATTATGTTCTGGATATTGGACAGCAGGTAAAATAGTGTTAACACAAAAGGACTGGCCTAGTCTGGGACTCCTCTGGCAACTATGGACTGATTTGTGCTGCTAACTAAAGACTGTATAAGTAATGCCTGCTTAACCAGAATATTAGCAACAGCTGTGTAGGGTTAAAAGATGCCTTGCAGAAGGGATGATTATTTAGCCTATTTATCTTCTTTCAGAGCAAAGATGAGGAGCTGAGAAAAGCCAACTCAGAAGGTAAGGCCCCTCTCTAATTCCTTGTCTTTCTCATCATCTGTATAGGATGTGGCTGTCTATGGTGGTAACTGAAGTCTTTTTTGCCGCATTCTCAGATGTGCTACATTTGCAGTGCTGTGTGGCAATAAGAGCAGCTTCAAGGCTCATATTAGATGTCACTTGTGCTATCATGTCAAATCCTGTTTTAGTATTTACAGTCCGCTCTGAAAGTATCAGAACAACAAGGGTTTGGGATAAGGAACAGAAGATAACCATGAGACAACAGATAAGAGCCCTCAGTTGCTAGTATTTGCATTTACATGTGTCAATTACCAGACCTTAACCCAGTTGAGCATGGATTTCACCTTAAGAGGAGACTGGAGGGATGAAACCAAAACAAACCACAACGGAAACAGACAATGCTACAAAAAGAATCAGAAAGGAAGAACACAACATTTAGAATCCTCAGTGTTTTTCCAATACTTTTGGAGGGGACTGTATATTATCATCTGAAGACGCTCCATCTTTGTTGTACTACTGTACATTCAGACTCTTGGAGGCAAGTTGTAGGAGGTGATATAAAAATGTAAAAAATGATTCTGGTTATGCAGAAGGACAGCATCATAATGCAACAGCATTTGGCTTTGCAGTTAACTTACGTCTTTCCTATTCTGTGATGTAAATCACAAGATTTGTGGTTTGAAAAATATGTAGGCATCTATTTACAGAATAATGTTTCAGTGGGATACACTTCCACATGTTAACTGTAAGCTTGTGGTTAGGGAACCAGCCTTGTGGCCAGAAGATCCCCCTACTGCTCCCTACAGATAGGAGCTGCCCACCACTCTGGGCATGTGTGTTCCCTGACCCCTTGTGTGTGTTTACTTTACTAGTGTGTATGTATGTGTTTTAATGCACGGATAGATCAAATGCGAAGGTCAATCACACTGCACAGTGGTCAGAAGAGTACTTTACTTCACTTAGCCTAATCATGTCTTACATGTAGTTAATTGGCAGGTGCTCTTATCCAAAGTGACTTACAAAACAGAGACAATTGAATCTGTAGTAAGGGCAGCTGCAGGTAGTGTGTGTTACACAGCTCCAGGGAGCTGGAGTTGTGGGTTCGATCCTTGCTCAGGTCTCTATCTGTGATGAGTTTGATGTGTTCTCCCTGTGTCTGTCTGAGTTTTTACTGGATGCTCCGTTTTCCTCTCACCTCCTGAAAAACATACGGCAGGTGAATTGGATATGCTAAAGTGCTCTAGGTGTGAGTGTGTGACTGAATGTGTGTGTGCATGGTACCCTGCAATGGTTTGGTCCAGGGGGTGTTGGAGTGATTTAGTCAGTAACAAAAAGGAAGTACACAAACAGTTCAACAAATAAATTTAGAAAACCAGGATGTAATACAAAGGATAATAAATGCAAAGAGGAAGTTTGTTTAAATGAATAAAGATATCATTACATTTGGGGTACTTGGAAGCGTGTACGAGGAAATGCATTCGATTTTTTCACTAAATTGTTCCTTTAAAACTTTTTCCTACACACTTGGCAATAACATTTCTAAAGAGCTGAAGTAACTAAACTGAATTTTGTGAAATTGCCAGGAGCAATTGTATATGATTTCTGATTAAGAATGCACAAGTGTATTAAAACACTATGTGGGTAATGTAGTGTGTGTCTAATGAAAAAGAAATGATTTCTCTTAATAAGCCACAGCTTCTATAAATGACATAACAATACCAAGAAACTTCATTGATCTCATAGGTCACATATAACCATGAATAGACTCCATGAAAGTATTCAGTAGTCGAACTATAACAGTATGATTATATTCTGTGTGCACATGATGGATGAGGGAGGAACTGTGTGTTTTTATTACAGTAGCAGGAAGTGTATGGAAGGAAAATAACCAGAACTTTTTATTATATACCAATGAGCCACCAATGAGCAGTTCAGAACAGATGTGTAACACAAAAAAGGCTTCAATAGTTAATAAATCTCTTCCTGCTCAATGGATTGTGGCCTGTTTGACAGTGTTGAGCCTCTCATAGCTCATAATGGCACATTTTGCCTATCAAATTCTGACTCTTCATTAAATTGGACTGATTGACATGTACCACTTTCAGTAAGGTATTTTTGTGGCAGTTGGATTTAATAGCCTCTGAAAATCTATTTTGCATCACTATTGAACCTGTTTATTTTTATATTGGTACCGTGTATTGTGCACTTTTGAATCTGCCTTGAATTAATTGTGTTTGTAATAAACTCTCTTGTTTGTATTAGGGGCAATACTGGACAGCCAGCCTGAACCTCCACCCATGAAGCCACGCACCATGTCAACCTCCTCAGGTGACAAATCACTTAAGCAATACTTTTATTTGCTGACTTACCTTTGTGTAGCTTTATATGAAGTATTTTTCATCTACTATCAGACACCAGACGGCCAGTGCGAGCAACCAACACAGAACGCCCGCCACTCCCAGAACGACCTTTAGGCCCTTTACCCCCCAAACCGGCTCTCAAACCCACCTTTATACCGCCGGGTGATATTTCTGCAGCCTCCAGGACCATCTCTCCGATCCCCAGGCAGCCCAGTCCCTCTCCAGATACCCCAGCAACAGAGGTGGAGAGTAGAACTTTCTCTCAGTCTCAAACAAAGGAGCCTCCAACCCCTTCTCCACGAAAAGAGACACCTCCAGCTCCTTCACCACGAAGGCTACGTAGCACAGACCCCCAGGAGAGGGCAGAAAGAGCACAGTCTGTTACTGAAGGTATGACATGCAAGATATGTGTGCTTAAGTCAGCATGTACACTTCAACTGTGCAGTTCAGAACTGCTGAATGTTGTCAGTCAAAGTAAACATGTATTAGTATTTGGTCAATATACAGTTCTGTGTAAAAGTCTTAGGTACATGCAAAGAAATGTTGTAAAGAAGTTTTTACTATTTGAAAGAAAAACCCCACAATGAGCAGTAAACAGTAATAAAGTAAAGAAAGTCTGGTGTGACTACACTTTGCTTTGTTTGTTAAATAGTCGCCCCAGGTTAGGATGATACAGTTTTATTAGGGAATTAGATTGGATCAGTTTTACTGAGTTTCTTGGAGAAGCTGCAACAGTTTTTCTGGAGGGACTGACTGTCACCATTAATTCTATCATCATTATCTTTCTTTTTAATCTTATGTAATAGGTTGCTTTCTTTACTGACATACAATTTTTATCTGTAGCATTATTATTATTATTATTATTATTATTATTATTATTATTATTTATAATCTTTGGAAATCAAAAGTGTTGTTGTACTGATTAAATTAATGCAGAATTCATCAAATAAATGTTTATAACAAAATTTGTACTAAACACAATATAGGGTGCCTGAGACCTTTACACATTACTGTATATGATTATCTGTTTTTCCAACACATTAATATTAATATATATTGAAAGCTTGGAAGCTGAAGGGATGACCTAACCACATGACATTACTATGTAATTATAGTGCCTCCTAGTGGTGGAGACAGTGGTTTTATTGCCCTCTAGTAGATATATGAACTCGTTAGATGTAACTGAT
>JAOVVF010000036.1:21690940-21707416 GCA_028565595.1 Duopalatinus emarginatus | reverse complement strand
TATAGTGCCTCCTAGTGGTGGAGACAGTGGTTTTATTGCCCTCTAGTAGATATATGAACTCGTTAGATGTAACTGATTAGTTTATACACTAAAGATGACAGTAAATAAACTATAAGTGCTGTAGAAGTCAATTATACATTACAGATTGGTGATAGGCTTCTGTAATCAGTGCATGAGTACTGACTACTCTTTTCCTTTTTCACAAATAAAAAGCTAGCAAATACAGAGGAAGTGAAAGGTTAAATGAAGTCAAATGGCTTCCTTGGTGTAATAATCTGAAGGCTTGGATTTGAGAGAGAGTGTTTAGAAGGTGGGATTGTGCCCACGAGTAAATCAGTAATAATAGTTTGGTAGCTTTGGGTCATGTCAAACTCTGTCTACAGTTGTGTCAGGACAAGGTTCAGTTTGTTAGAGGTGTAGCAGGGGAATATGGTGTAGGGCACATACTACTAGATTATGGTTAGATTATGAATTCTGTGTCAGGTAGGATAGCTTTGTCTTCAGCAGGTCTGTTGTCATGTGCATGAACTGAAACATGAATTTATGGATCACTGAACATTTGATTTCTGTAGATGTTATTTCGTGACACACTGGAGTCTTACTGAAGTGGTGGAAAAGCAATCCTGACAATGAATTTATATCTGAACCACGAAAATTTGTTGATTAGATCAGAAGAATTATTAAATTATACTGGCTCAAAATGATTCTTTTAGAAGTATAATTGGTGCAGTCTTGAGTGTATAATCAAATCCTTCACAATTGTGGCATAGCCTGAACCTTTGTCTTTAGTATTTTTGTGTTACTTTGCAGAACCAGGGAAATTTGCACCATTTTCTTTTATATATATAGTTGTCCAGTTTGATAGAAGTTGAAGTTGATCCAGAGTACGATTCTCATTACAACAAGCCAATTCACTCTGTACATGAACCCAGAAGCCCTTGTGGAGAAGAGTGCAGAGTGCTGATCTATTCCAGCCACAAGACACTGCTCAAGTACAGAAACATAGGGAATAATCCACAGCCCAACTGAAACCTGGAGTGATGTACACAGTCCACAGTACACAGTTGTTTCCCTCTGGTAGATGATCGAATACTGCTCCTTACTCGGGCATTTCCATACTGCAATGGCCCACTAAAGTTGTTCCTGTTAATCACAGAGGTTATTTTTTACACTTGACATGGCCAAGTCTTTTGTTTTTGTTATACACTGAAGACATTTGGGTTTGAGTTCAAATGATAAATAGATCCAAACTTCAGATTTCACTTCCTGATATTTACATCTGAAATCGGCAGACAGAATGTTTCTGTAAAACTTCTTCTGAATTCAATCTGCTGCTACTATCATGAGTAATATCATCCATAAAGATTAGTCATGGACTAGTCAAGGCATGCAAGCCCAAACCGTAACATTACCTCCACCATGCATGAACTCAGTGTGTGGGCTTATATGCTTTGGATTATAAGCAGATCCATTATTTCTCTTCACTTTTGTATATCATTCACTTTAGTATACTTGGAAGTTAATCTTTGTTCTATGGCTCTGTATTTCTTTGCCAATACGAGTCTGGACTTACTTTTCTCCCACCTGTCTGTCACATGTTCCAATATTTTGGATTACTATATCAATGGTGGCCTTAACAAAAGGTGCCAAACGCTGTTTAACACATTTAGATGTAAATATCCAGAAAGAAAAGCTGAAATTTATCTCATATTCATATTTTGATCTGAGATGTCTTCAGTTTATAGTACAAATAAAAGACTTAGTCCTGCCATTCCAATGCTGTTGGGTGGAATTATATACAACAGAAGGTTTGGAAATGTTTTGTTTTTTATTAGTAGGAGGAGAGAGAGTTTGTATAAAATCTAGTACACAGAAGCCTACACTTACATATTAATCTACAGATTATATTTGTGATTCAATCCAATACATGCTCTTAAGAAAAATAAAATAATAACATGAGTATAATAACTGTAAAAAGCAATCTAATCTGATACTGATTTTTACTCAACCGAATAGGGTCAGATTTGGCACACATTCTGCCAGATGTACTTTTCAGTCAGTAATTTCTTGATTGACAAGGCACAGACGTTGCATTGAAAAAGTTGTCTTCACCTGCCACTGTGCCTCTGATTTTCACATAACTTAATAGACGTTTGCAGAGAGTTGGCTCAATTAAAAAGGAAATGTCAGCTTCACATCATTAATGGTATAGACCTGAAGATGAAATTCCCTACTGTGAAGAACAGCAGTTGATCCCAAGAAGGTTCTCACACTCTGTGGCAAAGAGCTACGCTGTATTAGTGTTTAGGTACTTTCAGAAGAGCTCAGTCTTCAGTCCATCCTGATGGTTGTGAAATCTGCAGAGAGAACTACACCAGGCAGTTTGTTCTGTCAAGTGTCCGTGTTCAGTCTTAGCATTTTGCAGTGGTGGTATCACTGTCCTCTATCCAGGCACACTGTCCACTCACTGATACCCTCTAAATTTCCTAGATATCCATCACTGTCTCAACTGATTTAAATGCTGACAGTAGGGCCACAGTAACTGGCCTCATCTCTGTTTTCCTTCAACACCTCCCCTGATGGCAGCTAATGCTCTAAGAATCAGCAGTCTTCTATAGGACTCAGCTAAAGACAATTTAATTACCTCCATCAGACCAAACATGTAATTCAATGCCTTAGAGGTGGCTATAACAAATGGGCTTTGGTTAAAGTGCATGCATTGGTTGTTACGTATATATTTATTAAGTCAACACAAAATATTCAAGGTGTTAATTTCTTACATATAAATCCTACAGTGTATTTACAAAGTGTGACATTTATATTCCTATACAATATCTGTATCATGTTAACAGCAAAATCAAATGGATTAACTCTAACAGGAAGTGGGTTAGTATGTAAGTATAGTGCCAACACTAGCTCCTCCTGTGTCTATGTGGATTTTCTCCTAAAAACATGCCAGTAGGTGGACTGGTTATTCGAAATAGTCTCTAGGTGTGGGTGTGTTTACACAATACCTTGTGATGAACTAGTGGCACATACCAGGCCTCAGTTCACACCCAGAATAAGTTTTAAATTCACGACAAACCTGACTGGGATGAAGAGCTTACTGAAAATGAGTAACTCACTTACTGTATTTATAAATTCTGTGTTGTTATATTATAAATAATGTCTATTTATAATGGTCTATTTATAGAAACTCTCCCCAAACCGTGGCCTCGCATGAAGCCCTCACCTCAGCGCCGAGCTGTCTCTGTCCATGAGGATGCCCTACTTCAGCACGCAGCCCTGCTCGACCATGAGGGTGAGTTTTTATTTGTCCACACATCCTGCATTAAAGAGGAGGAGTGGTTCAACTAATATTCCAATGCATCTAAAAGTCAGTGGAGGCTACTGACAAACGTCAAATGTCTGTAAAGCTTTTTTTGACTTTATTTGTACTTAGGCATAAAGTATAGTATATTCTGAAGTGAGGAAGTCTGAACAGAACAATGTTAAAAGGCAAAATTCAGGCCCAGATCAAGAAAGGCGTAGCTAAATGGTTCTGGGCAAAACTGACATGGTTGGATTATTAAAAATGACATATGTGCAAATGTAAAATGTCAGTGAGAAATTTGTAGTCATAAAAAAACATTTACTTACCGAACCATAATTTTTAAGTAAACAACTCATATACACTTTGCTTCCAACATTAAAATGGCTGCAGCTGGTGGTGACGTTACCTATAAATGCGGGGAAAGACTTTTGTAATAAGGAGTTATAAAAACCAGACAACAGTCATTCTGCAATGATTTTATTGCTGCCTGAGGTAGCGTAAGGTAACAGTGCATTTCTATTTGAGTGTTTGTTAATTATTCTATTCAAACACATTGGTTTCTAGTGTGTTGTGTGTTTTTGTTGTGTTTATGTGAGTGAAAATAGGGTTGCATTATGTTTGCATACAAAGATCAGCTCTGGCTGACATTTAAAACACAAACCAATGACAGGTGAAGTGAATAACATTGGTTATCTTATTTCAGTGGGACCTCCCAATTCTTCTACGATTTCGCTAACAAAATAAGATTTGTAGAACACCATTTTCTTTGACACGATACAATAATATGTCTGAACTGTGATGTAGTCTGTGATACGATGTGTATTTGTGTACAAAAACCCCACAGTGTGAGAGTGTAATGAAGTCTGCTTTGTGGTTGTACTGTGGTCTGTAATAGAGCTGAAAGCCGCATTGCCCCGACTACAGAGGTCACCAATAAGGAAGCGAGTGAACCTGGGAGAGCTAGAGCCCTGCTCTGAGGTCTTACCTGAGGGTGACGAAGGTGAGCAGAGACTGATGCAATTAAGAAAAACATAATGAACGAGAGCTAGATGCCAATGCACTCTTTGTTTTTATGAATGAGCTAGCTCTTATAGTTTGAGAGAGAACTTGACTTTTTAAAATTTCTTTATAGCAGGTTCCACTGCTTCACTGCTGGATGTTAAACATCTAGTTGAGTGTATCAGGAAAGGTAATCAGAATAAATGAAAATTAATCTTCCTAATAAAGAACAAACAGACAGCATGCACAATAACAATAGTTTGATAAATTTTTTACTGTTTTTCCACTCTGCACATTTAAAGTGCCAGATTGCTGATCTTAGATAGATAGATAGATAGATAGATAGATAGATAGATAGATAGATAGATAGATAGATAGATATTATTTATGTAAATAGATCAAAATTGCGTAATGAAAAAGGAAATTGTAAGAAAATCAAAGCACTAAAACTAGAAATTATTAATTAGATGGTAGTTGATATTGGAAGATTTTATAGTTCATGGCTCAAATTCTGAGAAAGATAAATACATAATGTTTATATTTTATTATATATATAATACCTTTATTAAATCAATACTTTATTATTAAATATATAATTTCTATTACACATAGTATTGTGCAAAACGTCTTGTACCAATTTTATTTGGTATGCAATTTTTTAATTTTAGTTATTTATTTTAAGATTTCTGCATTATTGTGTAAATATAAACACTTGAGACTTACAAAAAATATATACTGTTACAGAAAAATGTTGTATGTCAGTGAAGAAACCAACCTATTAAATAAGAGATCATTGAAAAAAAAAAGAAAAAAGGCTCCTGAATTTTGCCTGCAAAAAAGCAGCAAATGTGATAATCAAACCCTTCAGAAGAAATGTGGCAGATTCTCCAAGACCAGTAAAACCTGTAAATACCTGGGACTACTATTTAACAACAAAAAAAGCAATTTAAAAAAAAAAAGGAAAGGGTAGTCACACCTAATACTGACTTTCTCTAGTTCATTACTGTTAACTGCAGATTAAAAGTAATTTTAATGTTTTGTTTCATTGTTATTTGCATGCATTTCTGCTCCCTCCAAAGCTAAAACGGCAACGAGAGAACAGCACAGAGGACAGGCTGAGGAGACAGACAGCACTACTGCCAACGATGGCCAGCGTAAAGAGAGTCTAGGTGGAATTGGTGAGGAAGAGACCATCCTGGAGAGGGGGGAGTCGGTCTCTGAACAGCACACAGCACAGGGAGAGTCACCAGACCAAAGAACTGAAACGCCCTCACCTGAGACAAATGTGGACTGAGCCCTGTGCAAATTCTATTTTCTATCCTGTCTACCTTTGCCTTGCACGTCATATTATGTACAAAAGAATGGATTATGAACAAATGTTTTAAAAAAAAGAGTAATTCAGTACATATACTTGTTAATAATTATTAAAAAGTGAATACTGTTGTGTCATTAAGAGTCTGGGGTTTGTTTGTTTTATATAGTCTGTGGGATGTTCACTGCACAGCTCAGACTTGGCTGTTACTGTGTTAACACTAAATCCTCTAGTCTCTCCTGTCACATTCTGTGCTAATTAAACAACATAAACATTAGTAGTGAATCACAGACCAACTACCAGTTCTTACTGTCGATACAAAACAGTGAACCAAGTTTTTATTTCACACACTGACTGACATGAAGAAGTGGTTTGTATTGCTAAACATCACTTACAGTACTAACATCTAGACTTCATTGTGATATAAATCCATTCGTACATGGTGAGACAGGAAGGACACAGGATATTATTCATTTTAGAATGCATCACTTTCCACCATGGTGCTTTATCCTTCATAGGCAAAATGTGGGTGAGAAGATATCCATTTCATTTTCTAACATCAGTGAACAACCTCCGGGATTGTTATTTTTAAAATATGAACCTGCTGTTACTGTGGTTTTCCCTAGACTATGGACTTGAGTGGAAGAGCCTACACACTCCTGAGTCATCAGTGCATGTGTGCGTAAGCGGATGCGTATGCAGTGCATATATATATATGCATACTCCCCAGTAACACCACAATCCTCCCCTTACTGGGCACGGAGCTGCAGAGTTAGGCAGTGAGAGCAGGACAGCCATCTGTGAAATTGTGGCAAGCTGAATAGGGAGGGAACAGAGGGAGGATTAGTCAAGACAGAACCTAGCTCCATCCTGCTGAAGACGGTGTGAAGAAGACACACCAGGCCTGTGTTGGACAGAGGACAAAAAAACCCCCATCTCATTAAAGTTCATTTTCTGGTTCAGACACTGACCCAGTGTCAGTGACTCATTTCAGCATGAAGCTGTAACGGGAAACAATAAAAAAAAAAAAAGAATCACCTTTTGACATGCATGTGTAAAACAGAAATGAGCTGTGAACAGTGATTTATTACAGTATTACATAAATAACATAAGGCAACAGCTAGAATCTAAAGTTTTATTACATGAAAATATTGACAATTGGCACTTAATGTACTATGAAAAGTCACACCATAGACCCATTTTATACATTAAAAGTAGAGCAAATAAACTCAAAGATCGACCACAAATTTGATAGAAAAACAGATTTAGACATGGACGTGCTGCAAATTCAGCCCGTGTTGGAAAAAAAAAAAACATTTCTTAATATCAAAAGACTATATAAGTCAACATAATAAATTGTACATAAAAAAAATAAAAGAAAAATGCTTTTCATTCATGGTAAATTGTTATTAATTCAACTGTATAGTATTTTGTTTGGACTTTTAAAGGAATAATTGCGAGTAAATACTGAGAGACTAAAAAAATAAATGTTAAATGTTAAATTAATTTGAGAGATATTCAGCACACAGATGTTTATTATTGAATTATACTGGTAGTTTACACCAATACTGCTGCTGAGCCAGTGTAGGGTTTTCTCACTCCGAAAAGTCAAATAATGTAATATTTAAACCTTGACTGCAAGTGACCCATTCAGTAACTGGAATGATTTGTGGTAAAACTGTAAAATTGTATTAGTTGCTAGTTTCTGCTTTTCAACCCTTCTTTCCTAACCAAAGCCATATTTGGCAGTCATTTTCACCCATTGGGCTAAAACTGAAATGAAATTAAGCTTTTATCATAAAATGCACAACTGTTATGATAAACTGCCCGACTATACATAACAAGGCCGTTATTCAGTGAAAACAAAGACAGATGAGGAAAACACTGAATGCTATGTTGACTAAGGCAGATAGATTGACTTTAGAAAAATATAGCCATATGTGAAACTCTGATTTATATGATCATAAACCCAGAATAAGGAAAGCTTCAAATCTAAGCCACAGCTGCCAAACATTCCCGCTGGAGCCAACTTTAAAAGTTTAGGATTGTTACAAAGATTTGATGGGGGAAAAAAAACCAACATATGCCTTGTATAACTAGAAAACAGAATGTTGTGAAAAAAAGTTTAGGACCAGTCTACATTACACAAATCAGATTACCTTTAAATAAATCCATTACTCTGACAGATTACCTGAGACAAACTGCTACAACACAACAGCACCTGAAGCTGCCGCATTCTCGGAGTGCTGCAATTACACACCACTAAGTGATCTAGTCACTAATGCTCCATCTGCTTTGCTGCCTTAAGTCATCGTTCCTGACGGATTACTGGACTTTGCCAGATAAAGAGTGGTGCTTGCTTCTATGTAAATGAAGAAGCCTTTTATTTCCAACGGGAGTAAATTATTTTAACTTTATCTTACGATTGTTGTGGAAGGAATTATTTAATTGCATAAAGTCTTCTAAAGACAAGACCAAAAGGTCACATTAGGTAAATCATACAAGAAACTGAAATCTTAAGAAAATTTCTTTGGTGGAAAGCCAAAAAAATGGAGACATACATGTTCACACAGCAGACAAATACATAACATTGTCTCCTCTGGAATATGAGAATAATACACACTTATTAGTTACACCTGCACATTCATGCAGTTGTCTGCTCAGCCAATCATGTGGCAGCAGAGAAATATAAAAACTAATACTGATACATGCCAGGAGCTGAAAAGGATGTCATTGATTTTAAGTTTTCTTTCTCAATTTTCGTACAATTTTTTACAGGCAATTTTCTTTCTCAGTCTGAGTTGAGCTTTCCAGATTAACTTTCCTTACAGCTCAGACCAGGCTGGTCATTCTTCCCTAATCGTTCTCAACAACAAGGACATTTCAGCCTGCAGACCCTCCTGTCACAGGATATTATATTTTTTGTATAAACTGTAGAGACTGCTGCATATCAAAATCCCAGGAGATTAAATCATTTATTAGACATTTAAACCAACCCATATAGTGCCAGCAACCATGCCATGGTCATTCTGGTGGCTGATTTCTTGAAGCTGCTGGCCCTTATGCATTTTATTTACTGCACTCCTGCCACAGGATTAGCCAAATGGAAATCTGCAAGATTAACTAGGTGTACAGATGATTCTAAGTAAGTGCCCTATGAATGTTGTAACAATAGTTTAGTAATGCTAAAAAAAATAAGATTGAATATTGTACAATGTAAAATTGCAACAGGTTAACAGGAAAACAACAGCAAGATTGTGTTAGAAATAGCCATCAGCCAACTTCTGAGGTTTTGAAAAAAAAATAATTATATACCTACATCATTTATATACCTACATCAAAAATACCTACATCATTTAGCCTATGAAATGACTTGCTCAGTGTAAATTGAAAGTAAAATGTTGACAATTAGAGCATGAAGAAGCTGGAATGAATGTCAATGTGTACAGACTCAAACTAGTACAACCTGAGTCTAGTCTGTATTTAAAGAAATAAAATAACATTAAGACTTATATATGTGTAACTGCAAAGACCAGCATCACTACCTCACATAGTGGAAGGTCATCACACACACACACACACACACACACACACTTCTCTAAAACAAAGGGAAAGTAAGATTTTGTTTGTTTTGCCCAACAACATTGCTCTGAGGATCTGTTTGCAGTCATAAGCTTTCCCCTGTAATGTCTGACAGCATACTTTATAAGCAAGCCCATGTACAAGGCATTTTCATATGTTCACAAAGAACAGCTCTGATTTTAAAAACAGCCTGTCATCTACCCATTGATCACAGAGGAAATCTGTCCACCTGAAACCTTTTAGGGAATAAACAGCACTGTGTGTGCACGTAAAAGCCTATGTTATGGGGACACATGGAAAATAAGGCCTCAGTGTTTTTTTGCATATAACATCCAGGGGATGTGACGCAAGTCCACAGCTTTCACTCTCCTTGGTGGCTCAGTGCTACAGGGTGGCCAACACTCTGAGAAAAGAGATGACAAGAACAAAGAAAGACTGTCCTACTCCAAACACGAAAGCCTCCAACGAGATCATTTTCTTCCCTGCTGCCATATAGACTCCTGCTATGGCTGCACCTGGAACAAGCCACAAGAAACTTCCAATCACATAATGTATCAAGTGCTACGCCTGAAATAAAATGGTCAATGCGTCTTATTCATCAAACCAGACTCGAACTAATGAATTTATAAACTGCTTGAAGGAGCATTTACACTAAAAAGGTGGTGTGTATGAATGAAACAGGAAAAACATTCACATCCTATGAGAGCTCTTTAGTTTGTGTGAATTCGTGTATAAGGACACTCAATAATGTTAATCTATCCATTCAATTAAAACATAGATACTGTATGTATAAAAGGAAACAGGTGAGTGACTTTCACCATTTAAATTCTTATTTCATCAGTTAAGAATTGTCAGCCATCTGCAAGCTTTGTCTTTTATGACATTTTGTAAGTCACTAAATGTAAATCAGTTGTCATGAACATGCTTGGCAATTTACAGCAGAGGTGGCAGAAGTACAGAAGTCACTTACTCAAGTAAAAGTACTAGTAACTTGTAAAAATAATTACTTAAGTAAAAGTTGAAGTATGATGCATTTTTTACTCAAGTAAAAGTATAAGGTACCTGCCCCTAAATGTACTTTAAGTAAAAAAACTTTTAAATCCAGCTTTTGAATCCAAATGATTCACGTGCTTTCTCTACATACTGAAGACAGACGGACACACACGCACACACACACACACACCAAAAATAACGTTAAAGTAAGGTGCCACCTGTGTCTAGGTAAAACTAGTTTATAATTATTACTATTATTATAATAAATTAATATCATGATGAAATAATATACATTTTTTCTAATTATTACAGTTTTAATGGATATGTATAAACTATAATTGTTAATAGTCCAAAAAGGATATGATTAGAAAATACTTCCTGCATGTAGTTTTTCATTTTTATTTATTTTTATTTCTTCCAGCATTTATTATTTTAAAAAAGAATACAATTCCTTGTCAGAGGTCAAAGTAAAACCTTTTTGTTGAGTCGTTTTTAACCGTTTTTCCTTATTTGAAAACTAAATCTATGGCATTTGGTAACTATCTGAAAACTCTTCTGAGGCATTAGTGGTGCAACTCTGATTTAGTTTGTGTGTTACAGGGATTGTATTGTAACTTGCATTTTACTTTTATTAGACAGGTATTTTAGAGAGATACCAAATTAGGGAACAAGTCCAAATAAGTCATTATATTTGACTTCCAGTGACTACCAATATTTTAAAGAGTATTTACAAAAAGCGTATAATAAACTATTATTTTCACTCTAAAACTGCAAAATAAACATATACACACTAGAAACAAAAACACAACCTGTGGATTTTAATGTTTATACTTTTAGTGACAAAAAAATAGCTCAAATTCATTTATAAATAGCGGACCTGGCAACCCGGTGATACCGCAGCATAAGGAAATCTGTGTGACACAGTAACATGTTTTTATAAAGTTAGTAACTGTAATGAGACACAATAGTGTAATCCTTTACATTATTTCAGTACTAAATAAAGTCACCATATTACTGTAATCCGTTATAATATTCCTCACCACCAACACTGTAAACCTGAAAGTGTCTAATCACATGTTCACCCCCTCCTCCTCCCGCCTCTCCCCCCCAATAAATAAATGTAGTTAAAATTAAAGTAACAAACCTGTTTTGAAAATGTAGTGAGTGAAAAGTACAGTTTTTTTTTTTGTTTTTTTTTTAAATGTAGTAAGTGAAAAGTATTAAGTGACAGAAATACCTGAGTAAAATACAGATACCTAAAAAAACATTTACCCTATTACTTACCACCTCTGATTTACAGGTAGGGGACATTTTTTAACATGTACCTATAAGAGAGTTACTATTACTGAAACTTAAATCTAAAACGTAAATCTGGAGCGAATTTTAGCAACAAAACATCTGGTCTCCGGGTGCGGCGAATATAGTTGCCCACTGCTCCATAATTGGTGGACCGCTGGGCAAGTGTGCTTACTGCCCCCTAGTGTGTGTGTGTTTGTGTATTGTACTGCACAGAAGTTTTAAATGCAGAGGTTAAATTTTCTCCACAAACTAAAGCTTCTGGTTCATATCATCTGTGATATGCTGAGATACATACTAGTGAGCACGCCTCCCAAAAGTGGACCTATAATGGCCATGAGCATGATAGCAATAGGAAAAAAGCGTGCTATCTTATGTCCCCGGAGAGTGGTGAGGGCCAGTAAAGCAGCGGGAAGGTGGAACACCAGTGAGGACACTCCAGCCCACAGGAACACCCCATACCACATCTCTAAGAACAAGAGGAAAAAGAAAAAGCCATTATGTAGTAACAAGCGGAGTATAAAGGCAATTCATTCACAATGTAAAAAGGTACTGTAGAGGATTTGACCACATTTAATAACCATGCCATCATTACCGACTTTAATTAATTTATTATTATTAATTAATAGTGTCCATCGGTGAACAGTTGACAAAATTCAACAATTTCTAGCTATACATTTGCACCTTTTTCAATATAGCAGGGGTATTATTTATAATTTCACTATCTGTGTCCCATCAAAATGAGGATGGGTTCCCTTTTGAGTCGGGTTTCTTGTCATGTCAGGGAATTTTTCCATGCCACTGTCACCTTGAGTTTGCTCATTAGGGATACAGTTTATTTAAATGTAAAATCCAGATTTCATGTTTATCTAAATCTGCTTTGGAACAGTGTGCACTGTTAAAAGCGCCGTACAAATAAAACAAGAGATTTACTGTTATACATGCACTAAGCACCGGTGTTACTGACTAGGCCTAGGTACGATGATTACTTCCCAGCTTGAGCACATCATTACCTTTAAATAAAAAAAAAAAAGGCAAACTGGGTTTGCAACACAGCCCATACTCAGAGCACAGATATAAAAAAATGAAATAAACTAAATAAAAATACGCAATTGGAAGATTAATAAAATTAATAACTGATTTCAGAATGTCCTACCAAAGCAGTGCAGTCCAACAACAAAAATATATATTTCTGGTTAGTAAACTCTTCTCAGGAAGTTAGGGATCATTTCACTTTTAATTTGTGAAATGATCCCCAACTTCCTGAGAAGAGTTTACTAACCAGAAATATATATTTTTGTTACAAACATATATATTTTTGTTGTTAGCTGCACTTATATTCAATTACACTACATACGAGGCAAAAGAATTCAGGCTGATATCCATCTGACAACAGTCATACTGTTTTAATAATATTAATTTAAATGTTTAAATGTGTAATAAAACTTAAACATGCCATAGTATCCACTGTATTTGATTATATTATATTACCAAGCCCAGACAACCTTTTGTGTAGCATGTCTGCAATTTAAGACATTACAGTATGCTAGTTCATGTTAGCACAGAAAAAAGGCACTAAAGCCTAAACTTTACAAGGTCCCAACACCTGGACAAAATATATCATTCATTACGTATACAACTGTAAATCACAAAATTTGTATACATAATGTGTAGAGCACATACCAGGTGCATCTGCATGTTGCAATGCACATTTTGTACTAAAGATGTTTATTTTTCTGCATTGTGTTAATCTGCTGCTAAGAAGTGCACAATGTTTACAATGAACGAATGACAACACCATAACTGCACCTTATTGCTCCCACTACCACATGAATTGTGAAGTTGGCCAACTGCACTGACCCTGTATTTATTGTAAATTGTCCTGCACACATGCACTTTATGTTGTATTCTGTAGGTTTGTTGTTTTATGTAGCACCTTGGTCCTAAAGGAACGTTTCGTTTCACTGTGTACTATACACCACTGTATCTAAAATAAAATATATTGAGATAACAATAAAAACCATTTGACTTGTACTTTTTTGGACTTTATGTTTTATGTACTTTATACATCTAATTTTTTGTAGTTTAATTTTAAAGTTTGCACAGTTAAGTTGCAAATAAGTATTTCATTGTAAGAATTACACTCTGTCTGAAATGCAGTATCTCAGATACATCCAAAGTACACAATACACGACTTCCAAATCTCCATCACCATACCATTCACACTACGATTGTTATCGCTTACAGTCTGTTGTTTTGTAGCCTATGTAGACGTGAGCACTCAATCACCACATACTAGACCATTTTATAACCTGCAGAGATTCCTGAAGATGTGGGCCTGATCTCAGTGTCTAACCAAACAGGCCAGCTGTCTATCATCATGTCCAACTGCTTTATTCAGGAATGGAAAAAAAAAAGGAAAGATTGTCTGTTTGTCTGAAATTTAGATATAGTGCAAAGAAATGCAGCTATTTTATACTGAATTTCAAGTTTCAAACAATAATTTGGCTGTGGCATGCCAAATAATCTCCTACAAAAGCATATTTTTCCTCTTCGCCCTTTCACACAAATAAACAGATGAGAAACTGGGTTCAAGTATCTGATAGTAAGACACTAAGTGAATGTGATTTCCACACAGACTCTGTGGCTGTTGTCAGACATGCTACTGATCACAGAGAGCCTGACAATATGAGGTTCTTCATTGAGAATACCTTACATGACTGAAAATACCAGAACAAAGTCAGACAAGAGAAATATCACCAAGGAAAAGGGAATCAGGTCCAACTATTAGCCACATATTAGTGTAATTGCACAAAAACATTTACAATAAAATTTTATGCTAAATATCTAGTTCAGGAACAACTAGCTGCGGCTTTAAGACCAGAACGTCCTGGGTTGGATCCCTGAAATGGATCAGGACATGACCTGACTGCCCTTATCCAAGGGACCTAACCACCCAACTGCTCCCTGAGCACTGTGGTTTGGGGCTGCCCCCACGCCGGTCAAGTGTGTTCACTGGCCCCTAGTGTTCATTATGTGTTGGCTTCCCTGCAAGCTGAGTTAAATGAGGAGGTCACGTTCCTCACAGTATGGAAACACAGTAAAATGAAAGCGAAAGTAAGTACTCTTCTGATGAGTATGCAGGGGAATTCCCCTCCATGTTTGATGCATCCGTGCAGTAAAACACATACATACATAGCAGGCAAATATTTCAGATTTTTTAAGAGATGTCCTCTTCTTTGTCAAGTCTCTGTGGTGCCTCCGTTTTCTCCACTTGTTGATGATGGCCTTTATGGTGTTTCATGATGTTTAGAAATTTCTTTTAAACCCTTCTATTGATCAATATCTTACAAGTGAGATACTGTACATGCTTTGTAAACTCTTTGTGGATTATGCCTTCAGTTCAGTCCAATATGGTGTCCAAAAAGTCCTACATGAACAACTGATCTTTTTGGGGTTTAATCATAATCATCTCATTAATGACAGCAGTATGATATTTATTAATGAACATGAAATTGGATGTGACTATTTCACATGACAGGAGATGAAGTGAGCTTGTAGTGCTGCCTTGAAGTGAACCTAACCTGCAACTGCTCCCTGTGTGCCCCCCCCCCCCTTCCCACTCCAGGCAAGTGTGTTTACTGCCCCCTAGTGAGTGAGTGTGAGTTTACTGCCCACTTGTGAGTGTGTGAGAGAGAGGTGCAGAGGTCGTGTTCCTCTGTGTGCAAGCACAGTAGGCTAATAGTTCACTTTCACTTTCACTTTCACTCATTGGTTCAATCTGAACTCAGCCACACCTCTAATGATTAAAGTGTGTGTGTGCACTTATACAACCATGCTATTGTGTATTACTTTTTATTTTAGTTAATATGTTGTAATTTGTCACTGGAGGTGGATATAGGGTGTTGTTCAGAAGTAGACAAATATGTCAAATGTCCACATTATCCATGGCAACCCAAACACAACTAGCCTGCTAGCCAAGCATGGTTAGCTAGTTAGCTAAACAAGTACACCATGATCACAGGCTAATCCTGTTTAAAACCAGACGGATGTACAGATGTTGTCTTTAACTACACCTGAGTGATTATAATGCAGTCCTCACCTGAGAAGTCACACAGGTACGTGTCGTTTCTCCCACAGGAACTGACATTATTCTTCCTCGGGACCAGATTTAAACTGAGAATTTGCTGTACAAACCCTATTTCGGGTGCGTTCTCGACGTCCTGCATCTCACAAACAACTCCAGAGTCTGAATAACACCATTAGCAGATCAGTGCGTGTGTAGTATAAACGGTTAGCAGGTGAGCTAAACTAAGCTAATCTAATCTAACACCACTCTACTGCTTCCGCAAACACCGTCACTGACGTCACACGGCCTTTTTTATATGCGTTTC
Source organism: Duopalatinus emarginatus (assembly GCA_028565595.1). NCBI lineage: Eukaryota > Metazoa > Chordata > Actinopteri > Siluriformes > Pimelodidae > Duopalatinus > Duopalatinus emarginatus. The sequence continues at coordinate 21,691,527 of JAOVVF010000036.1, read as the reverse complement.
ATCACACTTATGACTTCATATCATTTCATAATATATACACTTTACACATAATTAATGCACATTTATACGACTGATATGCAGCTAATTTATACAGGAGCTACAACACAGCAGACTCTTTATATGGTGGTTAATAAACCAGATAAAGGCTGTTTGTCCCTTTGCGCGTGCCGTAGAGGAGCGCGTCTGAACAGGAAGTGGACTGCATGTAGATCTGTAAAACATGTGGATAGTCCTATCCGGCCATGTAGAGGCAGAAACAGATTGGAGGGCCTCTAACATGGCTTCCTTTAGGAGACATGTGGACCTGAAAAAGATTACATAAGATTAAATAAAGCAGCCAGCAGAGCAGTGTAGTGACCGCAGTAGAGGAGGATGATGATATATTTAACACACAGGCTCTGAGGGGAGATTCAGAGAGATTCAATTAGGACTACATTTCAACTCACATCAACTCATAGTTTAAATCAGATCAGTTCAGATTAGATCAGATAAATCCAGATTAGATCAGATAATCCAGATTAGATCAGTTCAGATTAGATCAGATAAATCCACATTAGATCAGTTCAGATTAGATCAGATAAATCCAC
>JAOVVF010000036.1:21663637-21680404 GCA_028565595.1 Duopalatinus emarginatus | reverse complement strand
ATTTTTCCTTTAAAATGTTACATTTACTCAGATTAAACTTTTGATCTGTCATCTATGTTCTATTACGAATAAAATATCGACATTTGCCATCTCCACATTATTGCATTCAGTTTTTATTCACAATTTGTTTAGTGTCCCAACTTTTTTGGAATCTGGTTTGTAATTAAAAACTAATAAATACATTTTTCATAAATAAACTGTTTAAAAAAGTACTGATCCAATATGATCCAATATTTTTTCTTTATCTTGCTTTATAGTAAACTGCCTTTCTTTTAATGAATTCCATTACATCAAGTTACTTTAAAACAAATGGCTGGAGGATGATACTGGATTGTTACCTGACAGTAAGTCAGACCTGACACACTTCTAATGTATTATTTCTTTGTTTTTGTTTATTAGATGACAACCTGAGTGAGGATGATTTGAATGAGTGTGACAAGGAAGATGACCTGGATGCAGAGGACCAAAGTGAAGCCCAGAGTGAGCAGGTCAAAAAGAAAAAGTCATCAAGTAAAAGCCTTACAGCAAGGTAAAACACCATTTCCTGCATCCTGCACAGAGCATTATCTGTTCACATGTTGCTTGTGGGTCCCTAAAAGCAAAATTTTACTTCAAATGTAGTTGAAAGTGTATTTACATGTATTTTTCTAACAAAGAATGGGCAAAATTTAAAATCCTAATAGCACATTTGCTAATGATTATATGGCAGAAAGAAATGCTTTTATTTAGGTACAGGAATAAATAATAAATTGTTTAGAAGGTAATTTATTAAAGCCAGCGTCTGCTTGCTTTATCTTTGTAAAATGTTTTTACTGGTAGGTAACAGGTCTTTTATGATATTTTATGTAATTATGTAAGGTCACTTTAAATACAAGTTGTGCAGAGAGCAAGCAGAAACTCTGACAAACTAGCTAAGACAGCATAACTACAAGGGAAAACCAGAAGGTGACACAGACATGAGGGTGGCCTGGGGCATAAAGCAGCCACTCCAATGTCATCAAACCTGAGTGAACATGTGAGAGTTTTCCGAAGTTCCAGTTTACCAAAACACTCTATGACCATGAACCCTCCGACTCTGGGGCTTGAACTATGGAAAACTGAGGAGTGTGCTTAATTAAACAAATATGTTTTTAGTCTAGACTTAATGACTGAGATTGTGTCTGAGTCCCGAACACTAATTGAAAGGCTGTTCCATTGATCTGGGGCTCTATGAGAGAAGGATCTGCCCCCTGCTGTAGCCCGCATAATTCGAGGTATCAGCAAATAGCCTGCACCTTTTGATTGAAGTAGGCATGGAGGATCATAAGAGACTAGAAGTTCGCTAAGGTACTGTGGAGCGAGACTGTTCACTGCTTTATACGTCAGTAGTAGTATTTTATAGTCGATGTGAAATTTGACTGGGTGCCAGTGCAGTGTGGATAAGACAGGGGTGATATGTTGATATTTTCTGGTTCTAGTAAAAATTCTGGCTGCAGTTTGTTTATGCACCTACTGGAACAACCAGACAGCAAGGCATTACAATAATCCAACCTAGAGATAACAAAAGCATGAACCAGTTTTTTCTGCATCATGTAGTGACATCATACTTCTGATCTTAGCAATGTTTCTAAGATGGTAGAAGGCTATCCTGGTGATATTATCTACATGAGCTTCAAAAGACTAAAATCAATAATCAGACCAAGGTCTTTAACAGCTGTACATAGTGTAACTGAAAGACCATCCAGGGTCAACAAGGAATCAGAAACTTTACTTCTAGCTGCCTGAGGTCCTAATACTAGTACTTCTGTTTTATCAGAATTTAGTAATCTGATAGTATTTCTCTGTTACGTATAAATTTGTGGGGCATCAGTCCACCAGCCAGTCTGCTACATGCATATTTTTAGACAGTCAGAGGAAACCCACACAAACATGAAGAGCACTTGCAAAACTCTAAATGGCAGTAACTCAGGGGACAGGGGACCCTGGAGCTGTGAGGCGATGGGGCCACAGGGGCCGTATTCTGAGATCAGGGAACCGCGGGCCATGGGATGACAGTACTTCCTGCTGCACTTCCATGCTGTCAACATATAAATAATTTTCACTGCATAGACTGACATTAAACGACTCGAAGTCATAGCAACATAGAACTTGTTCTTACTTTGATGAATTAGAGCCGCTTTTAGACTGTATTGTTACAGCTGTTACAGTCATTCATTAATTATATAAATATGATTGCATATTTTGTACAGAAAAAGGAAAAAAGGAGGATTGAAGCTGGAAGGAGTGAATGAGGGTGATACAGACAAACAGAAGGAAGAAGAACTAAAACTGGCAGAGGACACGTCTGTACCAGAACCCACCATTAAAAAAGAAGAACAGCAGAAGAAAAAGGCAGACGATCTTTGGGCCAGTTTTTTAAGTGATGTCGGCCAGAGACCAAAAGCTGAGACCCCAGACACAAAACAGGTGGGTGATCATGAAATGTTCTTCTCAAAGGTATTATCTTTGGGTTCTGTGGTTCGTCTTTCTACCCAGGAACACAGTACGGAAAATCAAAGTGCAGATCATCGGACATTCATTTAAAAGTAAACTGCCCATAAAAAGTAATAGTGTCTTTAAAGAAAGGGCACCGAGAGGCTCTTTAGTCCCGGTGAAGAGAAACTATAATGTTATAACATTATACAAAGACATTCAAAAGAATAATGTGGGCATAATGGCCATATAGTGTCACAAGTGAACCAGGATTGAAAGTATCCTGAAAGTATTTAAAGTGTGTAATTTAACAGTAGACTGCTATGCTACAGCTAACTGGTGTATGGATGCATGCAGACAGAATTACACATTCATGTATTTACATTATTTAGATTAGGAGCATGATTTTGACTGATTTTTTTTTAAGTATATTACATAATGTCTCCTTATTAATTAACAGGTTATTTACAGGTTACAGGCAAAACTTCTGAAAAAAATAATTTTCTGCTATTCTTGTTGTTTTATTTGCAGGTCGATTCAGGCAAAGTGAGTAAATCCAGCACAGAGTCTCCATGCAAAGAACCGAAAGCCACAGAAGCCTCTAAAATCACAATAACAAAAGTGTATGACTTCGCAGGAGAAGTTGTTCAGTAAGTCATTCAGCAAGCCGTGCATCCTGTGTTACTGATTTAAATCACAAGGGGGCAGCATTGTATGGGCAATAAGTTAAAATACATTGAAGGACACTCCTTTATCATGCTGGATTCAAGAAGAGTAAGCATGTGCTGGTTAGGATAAGGCTTCCATGTTCTAGTATAATAATCCAGATTTTAAGCCCATGTACGTCTATAGGAGAAAGATAAGAGATATTATAGATTTTGTCAATCCCATGGTTGTCTGTAATTGCTACTGTTTTAGGACTAAATGACATACAGTATGGCAAATCTCTCAGCATTCACACATGACCCAAGGGAAGACGTTTTGTGCCCAGACCATATGGTTACTTAATGGGCAACTAGACAGCATAGTACTGCAGCATTTCTTGCATCAATGCAAAAATTATTTTCCTGTTTATCATAACTGATGCTATCTCAAGCAATGCCTGACACACTTATAGAGTGTGGTCTTTGGTAAAAAAAAAACAAAAAAAACTTCCTCTCGAATTAGCTTTGTGATGTGCTTTGGTACCTGTAGTGATTGTTTAATTAACTTATCTCTGTGCATTTGCTTGACTGAATATGCCATAGGTGTAAATTAGAACGTATATATAACACATCTCTACAGGGTCACTAAAGAAGTGGACGCTGACTCACGGGAGGCTAAAAGCTTTCTCAAAAGGGAGGAGAAAGATGAGGAGCAGCAGCAGACCTCCATGTCTACAGCTTCAGCTGCACCGTCCCTCACTGCTGGGCCCAGGTACCATCACAATCACTCCTTGCATCTAGGATTTGTGAAAGGCTATTTGGTGTGTCCTTGAAAATAAATTTGTAGTTTATATGATACCTTTGTTCAACAAGTGTAAATGTAGAGAAAAGGGATGAATGAAGAGCCCAAAGATCCCTTGGCCTGTCTACTGTATAACTATAGACACTGTAATCCTAATATCTAATGTCTGCCAGAAAAGGATGGGTTCAAATTTGAGACTGGTTTCTTTCTCGTGTTGTCTCAGGGATTTATTTCTTGCCACCGTCACCTCTGGCTTGCTCATTAAGGCTCTAAATCTACATGTGGATTTCTCTAAAGCTGCTTTGTAACCATGTCAGTTGTTAAAAGAGCTATACTACTAAGCAAGCAAGTTGAATAGTACACTCCTAATTACCACAATGCAATGTTGATCAACACGTTTTTATTAAGCTTTCAGCAGTGTTTTTTTTTTTGTTTAATTATTTGTACAGTCAATCGCACAACTGCTCCTTTCCATTTGGAATGCGTGTTTTCTGCATGCAGTCTCAACCCTAAGTCTGCCACTCAGCAGGTGTAAGTGCGGTGACTTCTACTTACTGTATAGATAGTATATACAGGGAAATTTACTTGAAAGAGGCCCCAAGTATTTTAACACCACCAGACTTCGTGCCTAGGGATATACTCAAAAGAAAAGTTAAAGAAAACAATGTGAAATTGATGCTATTCCCACCGATATGCTTGCAGATACGTTCAGGAACAAAGAGTGTTGTGTCAAAATGTGCCTAGAACACAGAATTCACAAAACACCATTTTTTTGTTTAGATTGCTTCATTCTAAATATTTTTTTCTGCTCAAGCTGTTTACTCTCCTGCGGTTTTTCCGCTCTTTGCATATGGTTGCCAGGACACTTAATTGTGGACAGACAATTTCATGTTTCCTCTAAGGCCGTTGGCTGGGGCTACACAGGAAGCGCTACTTTCCGCTACAGGAAGTCCTGTGTGTCCAAAGCCTTTCCTGGACGAGACAGAAGTTGCAACCTTCTTTCATCTTATCCCACTGCTTATGTGGCGTGCTCACTTTTAACACCACAAACCCTCCCTATTTTTCTTTTTCACATTCTGTCTAATTTATTTACTTGCAGTGCTGATATTACTATAAAGAGATAAATCAGGCTCTACATTCCTCTTTATGGTTGAGTTTACTGCCTAAACTCAGTGAAGGGACAGAAATTAAAGTCTCATTTAATCGGTCTTGATCTCCTGGTTTCTTGACTCTCAGACCTGACTCAGCATGGTGCCTTTCTCTGTTTCTTCACTTTGCTCAGTCTCACAGCACCTTAACAGGAAAACTGCTGACTGTTGTTAATCATGCCCCCCCTCCCCTCTTTTCTTGGTTACTTTCCTGCAGCGGTTTAACACTCAGCGTATGGAAGAAAAATTGCTCTTTTTAATCTCTAAATATTCACAGTGTACTTATCTCTTTTGTTATCACAGTGATGGTGCATGTACACTCACATGCACGTGTGCCGTATAAGGTCTAGTGCAGAGTGTTGTGTGCCACCTTGTTTCTTTGTTTCTGTTTTCTGTGTGTGTGTGTGTTGGGTGGGAGAAGAAAGCCATAGTGTAATAAGGCTGCAGAGGCTAAGTGCTATCGATTAGAACACCAACAAGATTTACTGCCACTTGTTCAGCACTCCACTGATTGGTAGATTGATTGCATTGTGTCTCAGGGTGTGTGAAACCTGCACCATATTGTAGGGTGTCTCACAAAAGACAAGTGCTATCAGGTGACTGTACCCGAAGGGTATGGCTTTTTCTTTCACTGCGTGTTTTTTTTTTTTTTTTATTTATTTTTTATTTCAGTTTCAGCGCTATGCAGAAGGTAGCAAGTAGCTACTGCTTTTTTTTTTTACATGTTTCACTTGTTTGTAAGTAGTTATTAATTGTGTCTGTATCAGCAAATTATAATCCTTTACAATATTGGATGAATGTCCAGACAATCCTATTAAACCTTCACTGTTTTTTATATACTGTGTATATATAATTGATTTTTAAATTGGATTAATAAGCAGAACCCACCCAGGTGTATTGTATTAAACCACAATCAGATTTGGGTATACATACATTCCAGTTTAAATATCAGTTGGATTTTTAATAGATTATAGACTGTTACTATATCTGTGCTGTAGTAGTATGACACAAATGGATGTAATCGCAGGTCATACTGCTTGAATAATCAGATGTTTGTGTGAAATCCTGTTTGGAAACTTTTTGCTACATGGCATTTGATAAAGTAATTTCATCAACTTTTTTCGTCCAGTCGGTTTCTTTTTCAAGCTATGCGATTGAGTAGCAGAATATAGTGCGGTGCTGGGAAATGCATGTCCTCTAAAGCTAATGACTGCCATATGTACTCCAGTCACAGTTCTAATTATAGAGGTCCATCTCCTGGGTCCTAAAAATATCCCTCTTCCTTTATTATTACAGAACACACACTTTTTTTTCTCTGTGAGTCACCAAGGGCACGTATAGTCTTGGATCTTTAGTAAATGTGTGCACTGTAGAGTGTGGGAACTGTCTGCATATATATATATAAGGAGCACTCCCTTCAACAGACTTTCAGCTAATCTTTATCCACTGCATCTGTAGCACACGTGTGTGTGTGATTACTGCAGATGAGAATGGACACCTTTTTCTGGATTTAGAAAGAAACCGTAATCCTGTTGAAACCGAAAATCCGCTGAGGAATGAAAATGAAAACCAGAAATTAACAGCGTTTTGATTAGAACAAAAACCTAAAAATCTAGAAAATCGTTCGGAATTATTCCAGAATAGAAATGTTTTAAACTCCATTACCACTTAATAGCCTTGGGGTTTTTTTTCTGTGTAGGTTATTATTCATGTCTTGCCTTCAAACTCTTAAATGTTTAATGGATCAATGTCACATCTTTGTGGTTTCAATACATAATTTTGCATACCATGTGCAGTGTAACAGTACATAGCTTCAATTTAAAAACCATTTATTATTACTAACTAAAGTTCTCCCAAAATAAAACCATATTACATCAAAATCTGCTTTCTATACACTGCTGTGCAAAAGTCTATTTTTAGTACATTTGGTTATAAGTATTTATTAGCTGAATTCTGCTTTATTGATTTAGTACAAACACATAATTAAACATAATGAAGCTCCCTGAGTTTTGGATACAAGTGTGATGATCAAACCCTCCAGAAGTACAGCGGCAGATTCTCAAAAACGCTATCTAATCTAATCTATTTAATGTCCTTATAAAACATCACAAACTGAGAATACTATTTTTAAAAAACTGTTTAATACTGACTTTTTTTAGTTTATGAGAAAAATTCCCAAAATTGGGGGAAAAAAAGCACACCAATATAAAACAGTAGGATAAGGTGGAAAAGTTGGAATATCACTAGAGCCAAATGGAAAAAGTTTGTTTGAATAAACAAAGCTGCATAAAGCTGTAAAGCTACAGCTTACGGATAAGCCATTATGGTGCACAGCTGGAAATGCTGAATCCAAAGATCTCCTGAAAAATAGATGTGCACTATGTTCTCCCAAAACTGTCTGGAGCATTTAGGTTCCCAGATGTATGGAGGTCGTCATCAAGGTGGATTTCAGCCCTCATTAGGTGGACCACTGCTCATCCTATCTGGCATCTCTGAACTGCAAAAAAACACAGCCTTAAAAAGATTGTAAATGGCTGTAGAGATTATTCCACTAAAAGCAAAGACTAAGTTAAATTGCTCCTTTTTTTTTTTGCTTGTTTCTGTTCCATCCTTAATCGTGATGGCCTACATCATCTTCAACATCAAGTTTCTTTGCATAACTGTAGTGGATGGAAACACAACTCAATTTGCATTTTTTCCTGTCAAAATTTGCTATAACATTTGTGAAACATTTGGAGGAAAACCTGGTCACAGTTTTCTCCACATTGTAGTGTGTTTGTTATTGTGTTGTAGTTATGCTTAGCTTAAACACACTAGGGATTTAGCTGGCTACATTCCCAAGTGTAATATTATATTACATTCTGTAATATATATCTGTAAATGTAAAAAAATTCTATTAAAGCTCAAATGTGTATAATTTGTTCTTCCAGAGATAGCTTTGGTAGCTAATGTAGTTAAAGTAAACACCAAAGTGCTTTAGACCTTATGAAGTGAAAACCTCAGAGAAAAACCCAGATATCGATCTACTGTATTGATAAAAGCTGAAGTAGATGAAGTCTATGTAGCTGTGCAATTGTGCTGTCTGTATTATAGCAACTACTTTAACTTTTTTAGAGAAATGTTATACTTTACACAGTAACACAACTTGTCTGTTTCGGTGATGCTGCTGTGTTCAGCAGGAGTTTATTTAATTCCAGTGAAGCAGGTGAAAGACGCTGACTATGAGAGCGAGTGATCAGTAAAGTTATTGCATTCTCTGTGTAACCAAGTGATGATATTATGGATTGGATTTGAATGAGCATTTGGCAGCATGTTTTGTCACATAAATGCTTTGCAGCCCAGATCAGCTGCATTATTTCTGCTTTTGTTGAAACCAGAATCTCAGAGTTTACTATGACATAAAAACAGTGTGTGTCCTGTCTCTACCAGAACAGATACAGATTCCTCTCTGTGGCTTTGTTATACATGTAAAAAGACATGCATTCACTTTATCTGAGCTTATGGTGTTTACCTATAAGCCAAGCCTGTTTATAACACTGGGCTGTTTAGTCTTTGATCAGAAAGTGTGGATTGATTTCTTTTTTTTTTTGTATGAGAAGAGCTCTTTCAGCTGTTACACTGATTTTGTAAACACATTTTGAAAAAAAAGTTTTTCAGTAAAAATAACATGAAATTTCTGGTTTATATAGACATTTTATCATGGAAGTCTCAGGTTTTCTCCAGTTTCTCCTTTTTTTTTCTTTTTTTTTTTTGACAGGCCAGCATTTAATTAGTCCTCATTGTCATCATCTGTAGTGCTGTAATTGCCACCAGTCAAGTCTCCACTTTAGTGATTAGCAGTGGCTGTGTTGCTTGTGGCAGGAAGGGAATTTTCTCCTCATTGCTCACACAGCTGTGTCAGTGGAAAAAGACTGAAGGCTTTTCGGGGGGACAGCAGGGTGTTGCACTTTACGTGACTGTGGGAACTGAGCCTGCATATTTGGGGCCCCAGTTTTCTTCTGCTTAGTTTCTCTGCCTTGCACTGGTTTCCCTCGAGACACCAGTTTCTCACAGGACTTTCTAACAGGAAGGAGACTAAGCTTGTTAGACTGGCAGAGATTATGGGTCCTTGATCTTATCAGGCATGTTGATGTAAAGTGGGAGCTTTTTCATTTTGTGCCTGAGCCATATTAATGTAGTGATTGTGTAAGATTGGTACTTGGACTACCTCATAATGCTTTGGAAGGTAAAGAAGCATGTGTGAGTGGGAGAAACAGTTGGCAGGGTTTATAAGACCTATTGGTATGAATGTGGTGTGTGATGAACAGTTGGAAGTGTTGTGTATGTTTGCTAGACATTTAGCAGTGAGTAAAAAAAATGGCACAATATATTGTATATTAAAAGTGTATTGCAAAACTGATATGGCACGATAGTTTTATATGTGTATTTACTAAATCATTGCACTGCGTTATTTTACAAACAAATAAATACAGGCCAGTCCATAGAAACGGAAGACATCATGCAATCATGACCATTCATTTAAATTAAGTGGCTTATTTATCTTCATCAGAGTTGTGGTGGATTTGGACCATATCCTAACAACACTACACATAAGATGGTAGTTTTCATGGGATTTATAGATGGGGAGTAGGCTAAAAGTCTATGCTGTGCATGTTTTTGGTAGGTGTAAAACTGCAGAACTCTAAGGAACCCCACACAGACAAGAGGAAAACAGACGGTGCAGACAGTAACCCAATTTAGGACAAACCTTACAACAGAGTTGCTGTCTTTTTTTTGACAATTAAAAAAATATATAAAAAGTGGTCAAAACTGTTTTGGCAGCTGCTTACGCAGATGTTATAGCTGATCAGTGTGATATATAAACCAATCAGTCATAACCGATGTATAACTATAAAATGTGTGCCAAATTGTTGTACTGACCAACCCTACAGTCTACAGGGGAATATTCCAGCACTTACGATGAGGTTTTAGTTAATCATGAATCTTATTTATATTTAAAGACCAGGAATTAAAAATTCCACACTGAGCCCAGCTACTGGAGTTTCTCTGCCTTGCAATGTTTATCCTTTTATAGCACACCCACGTTGACTCAGGAAGGGTCGGTTAATTAGCTGACTTGTTGGATCAGTGGAATGAGAACAGAGGAAACGCAAGAGTATGTGGGGTTGTGGTGTTGCAGAAATAAGAAAACTGGGTGCCCTTAGAACAACAGGCTTTTGGCAGTGTCTGCTTAGCACTGTGCTCTGTGTGTGTGTATTGGGGGGTGTACTGCACACACACACACACAGACACACACTACCTCCTGAGAGAGGTTTTTGTTAGAGTGCCCTGTTTTTCGCAGTTGCCCAGGCAACTGTCTGTGGAACATGTGTGGTTTACTCATCTAAAGGTTTCTGGGAGTTTGGACAGTGAGACTTATTGCTCTAGGTGTGTGTGTGTGTGTGTGTGTGTGGTCGGCCAGGCCTCCTCCCCGTTCAGAGGCAGTTGGCAGTTGTGCAGGAGTTGAGGGGATTTTGTTTTGGAAACTGCTGGGAAAGAATGAGTGGAAGAGCAGTAACAGGGTTTTCCCTCAAGATGCCTTCACTGTGTACCTCCCTCACTGCATGATCCCAGCTTGATCCTGCATCCTCCTCCACATCTCATTCATTTCCCTCATCTAAGTTCATCAGTCATAGTGTATTTCTATTTAACAAGGGTTAGCATGTCTTCCAGTAGAATGCACGTCAATACATTCAATACTATGCAAGTACTGAGCCCCAGTACTGTGCGGATAGTACAGTAGATTTTGTTTTTATTAATAAATTAGTAATGGCAAAGAGTGAAGACTTGGAGAAATACAACAAAAATGACATTTATTTCACAATGTTGCTATTTGTAAGCATGTAATAAAGATTTACCAATACAGAGATGTCAGTGTTTAGCACTGACCTCTGAACTGATCTGTAAATATAATACCCTTACTCCTACAAATACCAAAATAAAGTGAAAAATTGAGAAAGCAGTGAATGGATAATGTGAATTATGATGGGACTAGTGCAAGTCTGCAAATGTAAGTTTATTTTTGTGTTAAATTTGTTGAGGTTTCCACTGCTGACATCTGTGGGCTAGAATAAACTGGCATGAGCACAGCTAAGCCTGAAAAAAAGGCGTTTCACGTTGAAATCATTTTGCTTTTCTCAGCGAGAGTGGGAAAGTGAAGCGAAACTGCATGAGTAAATGCTAAGGGTAATTTTGCCTAATGTGCTGTAATGATCCTAATGGGCTGCAGTGTTTCCTGGACCCTAACACACCTGCTTTAGCGCATGAAGCGCTCCATGATAAGAGCATGAGAAGTCATTTGTGCACTTAGAAGGCTACACTAGAGACAGGAATCACAGGTTTTATTGTAATTTCTCCATTTTTCTCTCAGCCATTTGCATTTTAAATGCTAATTTCAAAACTTCAATTTCCCCACTCTACCTCAACCCTAATCTCAGTCTTTCTTTCAATAACATGAAGGCTTTTGTTTGGTTACTTTGGCATTATTATACTGTACAATCTGGCCTAATAATATGTAGATGGAATAAATGTGTGAAACATTATCTTAGTTCTCATAAGGTTTTATTACTTTTGGGAAAATGCGTCACATACCAGAGACAGGTCAGGTCATTTTCTTATCCGCTTAGTCCACTTTCTTATCCACCGAGTGTGTTTTTCGGGAGGTGGCAGGAAACTGGAGAACCCGGTTAAAACCCAGCAGAACACAGAGAGAGCACACCAAACTCCTAACAGAAAGATCCCACACACACACTACCTGTGGCACTACTGTGCCTCCCTACATACCAAGTTATTGTAGTTTATTTCAGTTCAGATTTTAAAACACGTCAAGTCTGTCTTACCATTAAAATGTGTGCATGTGAGTCTGAACTCTGTGACATAAAGCAGAGGGCAGGTTGGCGGTTAGTTGCAGGTCCAGGTGGTTAGATGCAGCAGGTAGGTGGCTCGAGTGTAAAAGGTCTTTGAACTCTCCGTCTTACCACAACAGTTAGGGGTGTGTGTGCATGTGTGCGTTTGCACGTGTTCATTAGCCATCTATGAACAGGTGTGTTTTGTGTGCCAGGATTAAATCTGTGCCTCAGCCTGTGAAAGACAGAGCAGGGTGGAGATGCCTGAAGCTACACATGTCTTAGTGGACTTTGAAGATCAGACAGAGAAGATGGGACAAAGAAGAAAGACAAGGGATGAAGTGGGGAGGATATGGATGGGCAGATAAACACATACGCACACACACAGTGTCCAGTTGGCTGCACTTCAGTCACACGTGCACTTCCTGCAAAGTATGGCTTCAAGTGGACCTGCTGACAGGCTCTCATCATCCCCAGCACAGAGTGACCAGAAGAACTGTATGCCTGTGCTCATTTGCTTTATGAAAGCAGTAAATATGTCTCATGATTCACAGAGTTAGTCATTATATTCATGTGAAACTGCTGGTTTTCTTGCTAAGAATCTATATTACTCAGACTACATATCATCCTGGGCTGGTTCATAGACAATTGCACTTCCCTTATTCCCAGTCATAATAATCTGTCAGCGTCCTCTCTGAGCAATAGCACCAGCACTGCATGTAGGTCAGTGTCGACACCCCTGGCCTGTCTTTAAGACATTCAGCAGATGATTTCACTAGACTGCACTGACTGCCTGCCTCTGTTTCCACTCGATGGTTTATAGACTTACAAGAAATCATACAAGAAATTTGTATGAACTTGACAATGGCATTAATGTGCTCCATCAAGTTGTTGTTGAATATTTTGATGCAAAAATGGCTGAAGTGCAAGGGTGGTTTGGTGTGTGACCTGTGATCAGTGACTCCTGTGAAGGTGGCCTCAATCAAAACAGAAAGGCAAGGAATCCATTTCCTGTCCTGTAATGCCATCTCTGCACATGTGTGAGACAGAGTGAGAGTCACAGTAACAAGCCTGTGGTCATGGGAGAACTAAGACTGCAAATAAACTGCACCAGTCACAGACTGCAAGCCTACTATGCTGCGTCTATGTTTGTGTATGCTTGTGAGCAACTGTGCCCTTCACAATTGTCTTTATGTAGGTTGTGTCTTCACTCTGTTTGTGTTATTCTGCTTTTCCAGACTCTACTTAACCCTTCCTTCTTACTTTCTCTCTCACTCTTGCTGCCACAAACCACGCAGGATTGACTCTTTGTCGTGTCTTGATTGTCTATTGATTGACCGTCTGGGTCTGTTTAAGGTGTGCGTGCATGTGTGATCATCCATATCAATTCATCTGGGGACCAGGCTGGTGCAGCAGAATTAGTCTCACCACACTAAATGTTGACCTTTCTTGCTGAAACCTTTATTGCAGCGTGAGAATAAAAGATGAGGGTCTGATCTCAAATCTTGGCCTGTGTGTTGGTCAAAAGGGTGATTTAAACCGCAAGACTTATATGTAGTATGCTTTGTATTGGAGGAGGATTTTTTCATATTGTTATATTGATCCTTAATAATAATGTATTTGTTTATTTTCCCTCCCAGCTTGTGTTTGCACGTTGGTGTGGACTGTATGTGTTTCTGTGTGCCCTTGATAGCCTCGGTCTGCTGTGGGAATAGTGCTACAGCAACAGCTGGCAGAAATCTGTATGTAATCATGGGCTTTGTGATTTGATTTAGTATACAGGTGTGTGTACATGTGTGTGTGTCTCTGTGTACACCGGAGCACTTTCATTTATTGCCTCTCTAGTCTCTCATCCTTTCTCCGTTTTTTTTATAAACACGCCTACATTTGCACATGCTGATCTCCTGAGAGCTGAGCTGGATTTGTTCCTTCCTGAAGGGCAGCAAAAAAAAACATACGAACCACCAGCGTGGTCCAGAGAATCTTTCATCTTTCTGTCTTTTCCTACTTTTATCTTCTCTCCTTTCCTTCTTGAATGATGCTGACAGCATCAGCACAGATGGCAAATGCATTCTGTCAGGCAGACTTTAGCCCTGGTTTTCCCTCTCTTTTATGCTGCATTGTCTGCAGTCTTATTCTTGGCCTAGATAAGCATGTTTCTTTGCCTGTGTGGTTTTATGCTGTAGGAGTATGTGTGTGTTATGTTGTATTATTTAAACAGTAAACGTAAAGGATGTCTGTGGAGTTGCAGGGGATAAATATACATCACTATAACCAATGGAGCAGGAACAGGAACTACATCCCAGTATCGATCGCTAGAGTAATGTGTGTTTCTTTGATATGACCTGCTTGATGCATGATGATGTGCGTCATGCTGTTCACTATGTTGTATTGATGAATGAGGTCATGGCATGAACATGTAAGTAAATATGGAGCAAATATGCTATGAAATGGTTCTTCCACCTAGACTGAGGTGACCTGTCAAGATCATAAATGCAAGTTAAGTAGATTTTCATTGTCAGTCCAGATTTTGATGATCTGATTTTAATGTGGAGAATAATCATTATAGAAATGTATATGTAATTTATTTTTTTTATAATTTAATTTATTGAACGTATTTAATTAAATAACATGATAATGCAAGCCATGACTAAACCAGCTAATGTAACTAATGCAGTGTTGGATCCATTTATTGTTTTTAAACTGTTGTATTTTAGTGTAGAGTATAGTATGTAGTGCAGAGATGCCAAAGATGATTCAAAGTCATTGAAGCAGCCGGCTTTGTATATGATAATACAGAAGTTCTGGTCCTCCCAGGGCTTCTGACTAAGAACTTTAATGTATTTTACTTTTGATTGTACAGTATTTAACATTTTTAAATAGTGGTTAAGAATGAATTGGTAGGATCGTGGTGCAGCAGAAAAGCATCTCAGAATAAACAACCTGTTAAACCTTGAGACTGATTCGCTACATCAACAGGAAACCATGTTGGGTTGCACTCGGTCAGCCTCGAACAGGAATCTGATACTGTAGTAGATTCACTGAAACTTGACAGTGAAATAAACAACTTGTGCATTTTGAGATGCTTTTCTGTATTAACAGTGGCTATTTGACTTGCTGTCATCTCTGATCTCTCTGAGGCATTTCCACTCACAGCTACCATTCACTGGATGTCTTTTTATGCCATTCTAAACTGCCTAAAATCCCAAAACTGTGTAAAATCTCAGCTGATGAGCAGTTTCTGAAATATGCGAACTAATGCATCTGGCACCAATAAGTCACTGAAATCACATTTTCCCATCCTGTTCAGATGAACATTAAGCTCTTGACCTGTGTCTGGATCAATTTATGCATTGCCCTGCTGTCATAACAAATTACATGAATGAACAGGTTTGCGGGTATTCCTATCAAAATCACTAGCACCAGTATTCAGAGTTGACAATTGAGTGCTAGAGAATTGCAACCCAAAGCAAAAAATATACAGGACTTCGTAGTGCTTATTGCACATACAGTACAGGAGCATCAGCCAAGAGAACTCAGTTGCTTGCTGTGCAAGAAGTGAATAAATTGTTTGAGCAAGCATAAATAGTAGCACCGAGCCTGGTAGCGTCGATGCATATGTGAAGGGAAAATTTCATGTGATATAAACTTTTTTTAGGTCTACTTTGTGCAGTCATATCTCTTTCTACAAAAGGAGAAAGCTAAGTGCAGTTTTTCACACACACACCTAAGAAATGCTCATTTTTTTATTCTCGTTTCAAATGAAAGCCTTTTTGCTACGACTCACCTGAGCGTGAAAGCATTTTGTCCTTGGACCCTCTCCTCTCCAGCACTATTCTGTCTCCTCTCACCTCTCAACCCCCACCCCGGTTCACCCCTCCTTTCGCAACATCCCACTAGTCTGATGGTTTTTCTTTTCCCCTGACACAGATCGTTTAACATTTCCATTATTGCAGCCAAGCTTAGCGCCAGTGTCAAGATGCCTTCTGTATCATTGAAAATGGACAACTTTGTTTCAGGAGCACAAGAAATTGCTCCATTAAAGCATAGAAATGTTTCTGTCACCTCTACTCTGCATTACCCTCCATGTTTAACCCCTGCTAGTTTTCCCTTCTGTGTCACGTGATCTTCGTTTACAGCATGCTTGTCTGTAGTATTTTGATGCATCAATGCTGTTTCTCCTTTGATTTTCTTCATTACACTTGAAATTGTATGTCCTTTCACACATTTGGTTAGATATGGAGCAAATATGCTATGAAATGGTGCTTCTTTCACCCATTTGGTTAGGTTCAGTAAGCTTGGCTGTTACTTATGTTTTATGTCTTTATGTCTTTCTGTCTTGGTTAAAATACCTAATTTGTGGCTTTTTTTACACTGCTTCAACTTTAATATTTTCAGCTTTAATATTTTTAATATTTTGTTTTGTTGTTTGTCTTTTAGCGTCAAAAGGTCAGCGGGGATGGGTAGCATCCTGAACCGTATTGGAGGAAAGAAGCCTAAAATGAGCACTCTGGAGAAGTCTAAGCTGGACTGGGACTCGTTTAAAGCAGAGGAGGGCATCTCTGAAGAGCTGGCAATTCATAATCGAGGGAAAGAAGGGTGAGTCTGCAATAGTTGTATGATTTTTCCAGCTACAGGGTTTTGCCTCTAATCATTGGTTGAGTTACACTAAGATTTGTGTTCAGTTTAAACCGGTTGACCACTCATAGTTTCCCTTTAAAGATTCCCACTTTACTTACATCAGGAATATGATTGGACTGGTGTGACGGGGCGCATAGCTGCCGTCACGGTAGCATGCGCTACTTATTCATGTATCGGACTGTTTGTTTGTATGTTTG
>JAOVVF010000036.1:21648863-21663543 GCA_028565595.1 Duopalatinus emarginatus | reverse complement strand
ATCATAATTTACCTCTCGAGTCCTCCTGAGTGCAACAC
The DNA here is from genome assembly GCA_028565595.1 of Duopalatinus emarginatus. NCBI lineage: Eukaryota > Metazoa > Chordata > Actinopteri > Siluriformes > Pimelodidae > Duopalatinus > Duopalatinus emarginatus. The sequence continues at coordinate 21,663,505 of JAOVVF010000036.1, read as the reverse complement.
CTACAGCTCACGACCGCACAACCACATCTACCCACGACAACTGGATTCAGGAAACCTGCCATTCCTGAACATTTACCAGTTGTTGCACAGTTGTTAACCATTAACATGCTTTATCTCAGACTTGGACCTTCACTGTTTTCAGAGTGTAAAGAATCAGAATTGTACTAATTTTAAATTCACTCACTTTTACACATTATCAGCTTATCCTACTCATGGGTGGTGCCGGACTCGACACCTGGTGCAGAACGCAGTGAAACTCCCTGGACATGTCCCCAGTCCATCACAGGGCAGACTCACAGAGAGACACATTTACACATGCTCATAAATAGGGACAATGTAGAATCTCCAATTTGCATGCCTTTGGACTCTGGAATGAAACCAGAGCTCCCAGAGGAAATCCATGCAGACATGGGGAGAACATGCAACTCAACACAGAAAAGAACCCTGTTTGAAGAATTAAAAAGGATCACTGTGGGGTGACCGTGCAACTCGCTGCACCACCATGCTGCCCTTTTCTGAAATATTTATTTACTTTTGTTATTTTGGAACACTTCATGACCTGAAATGAAACTTCCTGATTTCGTGCCAGCATCTGGAGGTCAGTTCATGCTGACCATCCTCTGAAAGAGTTGAGTTGGAGGTTTTGCAAGTAGTTTTATAAAAGAGTGCTGTGTAGATTAACTCCAGGCGTCTATTTCAGACAAGAGCTGGATGGATTCAAGTCAGCTTGGGTCCAACTACTGTCTAAAGATCCTGCTCTTAAATTATTCATGCTGTTCATAGTTCAGGACGAACACAGTTTTGAACTACGTATCATGTTGTGTCTTATTAAGTTCAGTTCTAAAAGTATGACATTTCTTATGCTGTCTGCTGACATGGTGGTGCTGTGTGCTTTAATTCTATAGAGCGCTCTACTCTGAAGCCTGCTAGACCTCTGAAATTGCATGTTTTTATTTAAACAGTATGTACACACAGATACTTTACTTTGGCTTTGTTTACCTATAATTAAGTTGTTTTCTGGCGAGTGTGTGTAAAATGCAGTGCATGCTGCTCAGAGAGGCTTACGTAATGAATTAAAGTACTCACCCATACACATGCAGGGCTGTTGATTTGATTAAATGTGTGCATGAGTGGCACGCACACACACACACACACCCTTCAGACTAGGCCTCTTATTGTAGATTTGCTAATATTTTTTAGAATATGTACACACCTTTCCAGCACCCACACTATGATAGTAATGGCTGGGAAATCCTCTGTCAAACAGAGCAACCATTGCCAGTCATGCTTCTCTGAGCTCATGTATGTGAAAGACGGTAGTCAGTGCTTCTCCTCTGAGTGTGTGTAATCAGCAGTTAAAAACAATGGGATGTCCAACGTCATGCATCTCAGAGGAAGCATGTTTTACCCCTTAGCGTCACTTATTGGTAGCCGTCACGTGATGGGAAGCAGGAATTGGCAAGCTATGTAATTGAGTCAAAAATAAATCTGATGATTAAATTGGGTAAAAGATGTGATGTTCACTGGGAGTTGGTGATTTATACTGACAGGATACAAAGCGATTTTTGGTGGCAGAGCAAGTGGTGTGAGGCAAAGTGGGCAGAGCAAGTAGTGCGAAAAGACATTAGCTCATTGATTTCGGATAGTAACAAACGTGTGCTACAAGTGAGCTTAATAGGATGTTGCCATTGTCTTTCCCATAAATAGACAACAATGATGACAAAGAGCAAACATTTCTCGACACTAGTGGACTAGTAGACTGTGACGTTATTTATATACACGCATTTCCCTTAGCTGAAAATGGACAATACATCTCATTTTAATGGGATAGTATTAGTTTTCAGGTTAAATGGTGGTTTTATGTGTGCTCTGCAGTTATCCATGTTCTTTGCTTGATCATCGAAAGATGCTATCAAGGAAACCATGACAACTGGCAATGCCTACCTGTGAACAATGCTGAACAACAGCAGTACAAGACAAATGCAATCCATGAACATAGGGACCAACTACCATGCAGAAGATAACCTTCAAAATTGTTAAAGGTCATAACAAATCCAATACTTTCCTCATATGCAATATATCACGCTGGCCTTTGATATTTCTAAAGCAGCTTTTCTCGTTTTAAGTCCTCAGCCCAGTTCTCATCAGCTTTGCAAAAGGACTAATAAAAACAGAATAAACCAACAGACAGACTGTAATAACACCTGCTCACCCTTCAGGGAATTTCTCTGTGCCCCACTCCTTTAAAGCCTAATGAACCCTGTCTTGGGTGTGTTGCCGCTTTAGGGATAAACATATTACAGCACATTGCTAGACATGTAATATTTATGTTATGTTTTCAGCATCTCTAGTGGTCATTGAGTATGCTTTACTGTTCTTACATCAAATTGCATACATGCTGAGATTATCACTGTCCATCTCTCTCAATTTTTCTCACCCTTTGACTTTCTCTGTAATTACAGTTGATTTGTTGGTCTATAATGTCTAGTTAATTGCTAGTTATTAGACCCACATTAATGCGTTGTATCATGCCTACCCATGGTATGTCATCATGTTTCCAATTAAATCTCCTTCATGGAGATCTGCCCACCCCCAGAGCCGTTCTATCTACACAGGTCTCCATAATCACCTAGCCTGCAGCTGTTTTGTGTGTTAGCGAGAGGTGGTTTGAAGGCTGGGGCTCGTGGGAGTAGAGATTTTCTTCAGGGGATTCTGTTACACAATGACATCATCCGTACACATGAAGACCCACATCTTGGAGTATTGACTTTAACCCCTTCAGTTTGCGATAAGGAGATGGATGTCAAGGCTGAAGCTGAGCACAGATTGGTACAGAACATGCTCCAAGCCTCACTGGACTGTGGTTGAGAGGAGCCTAGAATTAAAAGAACCTGGGCTGGGGGGTTAAAAATAAGATGTTTCATAAAGAGCAAATTACAGCATGCTGCTGGTACTGTTTCCAAATCCCTTTGGGATGGATGAGGTTTGGGAGGAGAGTCAGGCATGGTGTGGTGGGTGTGGTGGCCCATGATGGAGTGTAAAAAGCACTTGATGTGCTTGTGGGGCTTACATCGGGAACTCAAAGGGCTGGATTCAACCCAGAGAATGACTGATTCTGAAGCTGCAGTGAGGAACTGACTTTAGTGGCTGATGTAACTTCTCTGTGATGCAAGTTTTCCATTTACATATATATTAATTAATAGCCTTAATGGAGATAGCATCAACTTCTAAATTGTGTTTTTCCTGCTTTTTGCAGATTGTTTTTAATTTGTAAAACATTTTCAATAGACTAAATATTTACCATCAGACTTAAGCAAGGTTTACACTTCCATGGTGGATTAACAGGGCAAAGAGGTCAGAGCTGGTTGTTCCTTTGGAAAGAAACAGAAGAGAACAGTTTGACCAAGAGAAATTTGAAATTTGAAGCCACACACTAACGTGTCTGTAAAATGCTGCTACAGCAAATAAAGGGTGGTGAATCAAATCCAGTCTAGGTGTGTGTGTGCATATAACACATGGTGAATCTGTGCTCACTGTTCTCTCTCCGATGTACATGTAAATCAGCCACAGCTGCAGTAAGCTACTGTGCATCAGCAGAGACATCACAATATATTTAATAAAACCATTTCCACACTTCAGACTCTCCATGTGCAAATGCAACTGGTCTGTGGGATCTGTCTCAGCTGTTCCCCCTAATACTGCTCTTGAACCTTCTATAGAGAGAGAGAGTTTTGTTTTTATGCTGAGCAATGTTTTGGAAACTCATTTAAAAGTCTGTCATATTCAAGCGTTTCAGCATGCATATTAAATACCCGCAACAAATTATAGTTAATTATTTACACATGTTTAAATATCTGTACAGATTTATTATTATGAAACCAGCTTCCCCTTTTCAGTATTTATGATTGTTGCTAAACTGTTGGATGTGGTGGAGCCCCGGTTACATGTTCTCTTTTTGTTGTTTCTTTGAGTTTGAGGTATATTTTAATGGTGTTTCTGTTAGGGACAAATTAGAGACTTGCTAGATGTCATAGGCATCTTCACTGACACCTTTGGTGATATGTGTTTAGTATTGTAAGATTAAGATACCTTATGTTATGTTTAACCTGATGTTCATTTTGATTTCATCCAGGTGACAATTTATCTTGTGTTATTCTGAAAACATGCGGCAGGATAATGTAAGAAGAGGAGACTGTCATAAGGGATGCATCTATTTTTTAAGCAGTGCATATGATTGCTGTGGTGCAACAAACCCTGGTGACAAAGCTGAACTTTATGAAGCTGATGATTATGAAATGAGTATAAACATTGCATTACGTTTAGCTACTCTGGTGAGGGCTTTACGAAAGGGTAGCTTTTTTCTCTATAACCAAAACACCATAGAAACAGTTAAGGATTACAAGTAGAGAGAGAGAGTGAAAGAGGAAGTGCAGTGGTATGTGGCTTCAACACTAAATTATCTAAGCACTAAGACTATATCTGTCTCACTCATTATTTAAGCCACTTATCATGGTGGGTCTATCCATGTGCTATATAGAGTCAAGTCAAGCGCTTACTAATAGGTGGAAGGCAAGGAAACATTACAGGGCAGACACACACTCGTCTAGGAGCAATTTTGTATCTTCAGTCATTTTAACTGTCATGTGATACCCACTGCTTCACTGTGCCACTGGAATCTGTATCGTATTACACATAATACATATTTGTAATAATTTGTAATAATAATACAATATTTGTTGGTTGTTGTTGTTAAATTTCACGAGAAACATGTACATTGACTGGAATGATTGAACAAATACCATAGAAACATGAAACTTAGACATAGCAAGTTGCAGTTATGAGTCACAATAAACTTCATGTAGAGCTAACACACATGCAAAGAGATGCAGCCGTATTTAAGCCAGACTCAGATTGCTCAGCTCAGAAAATAGTAAGAAAATGAATGCTTATATTCATAGTCCTGTAGATACTGACCTGTATCAGAGAACCAATGAGTCTCAAAGCCTAGTGAGCTCACTACATAGACAACATTTACTGTCGCTCACCTACACATACTCCTGCGAAGAAGGCGGTCTCAGTGCCTCAGAATGCTGCCTACTGTGATACCTTATTCTGATTGTTTCTTTTGACCAAATATCAGGAGAGCTGTGTGTGCTGTCTCAGCCACAAAGGCAATCCAAGTAATTCCAGTGCAGCATAACTTCTCTCACAGAGAATTCTAATATGGTAGACCGAAGCAGAGCAGCGAGTGGTGCAGCCGGTGAAATTATTTTCAAATACAAGCGTTCTCATTCAATATAAACTTTTATTGAGGTGTACGAGTGTAATTTATTTGCAATTTTTGTGATTGTCTGGGACAATTAAAGTGTTTTTGGTACCTGGATTGAGATGTTGGCTGTAACGCTTGGCAGATTGTGTTGCCTGAATCCATTGCTTTAAATGGTCTCAGGCTAACTCTTAACTTAATAATAATATTAATATCTCCCTTAATATCTCGATAATCTCCCTTCTAATGATTGTTGTTGCTTAGAATCCTTTCTACTTAAGCAGCTGCCTAGTTAGGCAATGGACAGCAAGGCAGCTGACTAGGTTTTGAGACAGACCTGTTGTCAGTTTTGTCAGCTGTTTGTCAGAAGATACTTATGTGAAAAGATTGCACGTCTTATCCACATTATTTTAATTTAAACTCATTTGTCACATTAACATGAATTGCACCTGAAAGAAGTTAATCTATAATCCATTAAGCCATCAAATCCATAATTTTGTGTTGTGTTGCACATGTGGAACAGTTAAGAAGCATAAGCTGTATCAGATATTTGATGATGAACTGCAGTTTGTGCACTTAAGCTTTGAATGACATTGAAGATGTAGTGTGTGAGCAGTGACTCTTCATGTAACATTAGCCTCTCCATCACTTACTCAAACAGGCCATAGCAGAAAGGAAATCATTTATAGACAGGATGTGTTTGCATGATGTGTGTGTGTGTGCATGCCTGTGTGTGTATACTCACATAGAGTTATAAGGTTGTTTTTTGAGGGCTGCATTGAGTGGTATGAGGTTGTGCTATCTGCACAGGAAATGTGTTGCAGCTCAATAGGTGGGCACAATCGCAGTCCCGGTAGTTGAAATGCATAATTATTTACTCTTTGCGAATGAAATATTGAGCCAGATTTTAATCTTTACTAATATTTTATCCCTGCATTTAAGGGAATGTGTTTGTTTTTTTAATGTAACGCAAGTAGATCCATTGCGTTCTATCAGATGCATCAAGTGTTAAGTGTGTGTGCATGTCTGAGTTTGTGTCAACCTCTGACATTGAAAAAAGCTCACCTAATGCAAGTTTGTCATGTTGTATGTAAACTCTTAGCTCATATTTCTGTACTGACAGTGGCTGTGTACTGTACACTAACCTTTCTTTTTTATTAACTAAGGAGTCACTAAGGTAAAGGATTCTGTATAAATGACTCTCATACAGTGAGTCATTCTTGAAGGAAACATATTATACCAAATTTCCACATGTTAATCTTGTTCTCTGGGGGTCTTAATGAAATGTCTGTGACATTCTTAAGTCAGAGTATCACATGGATAAAATACTACAGGTGTCTTTTCATCCTGTCAAAACAGCTCTTTCCAAATGCTCAGTATCAGTGCCTGTTTAATGCCTGCTCACTTTTAAATGTCACTGCTCACTATGCTTGCCTCTAGGGTGGTCTGTGCCCATAGACGTATTATGTAATGCCATTTTTTACCCTGGTAGACAGGTCGACCATGGTGTCTTACGCACAAGCCATTTTGGTTGCCTGGAGACCAAGGCTGATTTTTTCTGGATAAAAAGCTCTATACTGTACACAATAACTGAAAGTCTTTTTCATAATATGTCCTCTTTAAGCTTAGCTGCTATAATGAGCTTTGCAAACTGCAAAACAGAAACTTGATTTAAGAGGACTATATTTCTATACACAGACTTGATCATTAAACATAGACCTAAGTCAGTTTCTGTGTGTTTGTGATTTGTTTTGTTTTGGGGGTTTTTTTGCCACCTGTGGAGTTTGTAGGTTTCATTTGCAGCTGCATGAATATTGAACCTGATTTGCACCTCTCAGTCAGTGAATCAGTCAAGTTGGAGTCTTGTTCAAGAATCAGTGTTTCAGTATTCTGTGTTGGATGGGTTTGTAAAATTCTTTTTAACACAAATGTACAAGCAGGTTACAAACAAAATATATCATTTATTATCTTACTTTTTGGTTTGTTGTCTGTCTTTCAGACAAATGTTTAGTCATGCTTCACATTGAGTAAACCATGCAACTGAACAAATCTAGAGGAATCATTTAATTAAAAAGACTCAGATTTCATCTCAGTTGTTGTGTCTGTTTCTGTAGGTATGTGGAGAGGAAGAACTTCTTGGAGAGGGTGGACCAGCGGCAGTTTCAGCTGGAGAAAAACGTTCGCCTTAGCAACATGAAGCGATGACCAGAATGGACAAATTGCATTAAGTAACATGCATTCATAAAACCGTGGACTATTCACCCTGTTTCCTGTGGCAACTCTGTTAGACCCTGCATCTGAGCTTAGATAAAAGTCAATCATTCACTCATGGATAGTTTTGTCTTCGAAACACTGAAATGTTTAAGGAAGAAACAATAGTGGAAAAAATGACAAAGATGATTGTTTCTGGTGAGAAAGAACCAGATGTACATACATGAAGTGTAACGTGTATTAAATCAGTCAAGACCATTTTGATGTCTTTGTTTTGCTCAACATTGTAGGATATTTTTATATATTTAGCCTGCCTAAAGCTTTATAACATTATTCATAATCTACCTACTGCAGTTTATGGTGCTGGCAAATTACATCTCTTTTTCCAGCTCTCGTCCTGTAATTTTTTTTGTTTTGTTTTTGACTATTTTGTTTTTTCTCTCCTTTTCTTCTAGTATTTTGTTTACTTACATTTAATTTTTTATTGTTTAGGAATTGACATCTTTATGATGTTTCTTAGCTGATAAGTGTCCGTTTATGGCATGTATGTCATAATGTCAGCATACAGTTACAAATCATGCTAATTACTTCCCTTTAATAGCCTCAATCAAATGTAAAATGTGGACATTGAAGTGTCTTGGCTTTCTTTCACCTAGGAGCTTTCCATTATGTAAAATACAAAGGTCACACAGCCATCACTGGTATAAATAGAGTAAATGCTACAATACTCATGGCAGGATGACATGATTAAATACACACTGAGAGACAAGACTGTTTAAAGGAGTTTCTTAGCACATAGTAAACTGGCTGTAATTATTAGCCCCCCCTCTTAGACTGTATTACGTGTTCTTGTTCTTCAACTCATATGGTGTTTAAGCCCTTTTATGAGGTGAGTCAAGTGTGTTACTGAATAGAAACCATAAACATAAGCAGTGAATTGGATTCAAAGGACAAGAGCAGGGATCGCCTGCTGACTCTTCTTCTCCGAAGTGAACAAAAGACCAATGTCATCAGCCGCAGCTCAATATGGGAAAGCTCCTTTACAGTCCAAGACAGAGATGTTCAGGGATGTTTTCAGGATAAATAAAGGAGTTATAGTGTTTGTTTCTATAAGCATGTTGCTTCTTGTAAAAGTTGGATGGAAATTGCTTGTGCTGTAAATGTCTTTGACAATAAATAGAGTCATTTGGTTTGACAGTCTTTTTGCTCTTATTTGGGTTTACATTACTCTGGTCTCTTCTTAAAGGAAAGGACAGCGTCATAATAGTTGCCTCAGACTGTTTCATCACACCAGATGCCGCCTCATTTCTCGCCTCATGCTCTTTGTGTCTGCTCAGCACCCAAAACAAGTTCCCGTCAAGAGGATTTCCCCACTCATCTTTTTTTTTTTAAGTTGCAACATGTCCCTCTGTCATAAAACCGTCACTTTGTTTTATACCATATTCATGTTCTTTTAGATTTGACAATGATTATAGTAGGCTTTACTCAATGCTTAGATTCAGACTGATATTGATATGAGTTGTTTCAGCTCTCTTTGGCCTAGAGTGCAGTATTATATACAGTTAAATGTCCACTCACCCCTACCTTGCATTACATGCATATAATTATGTGATATAATCCACCATTCATGACAAAGTAGCACAGTGCAAAAAAATAGTGCAGATATAATTGAGCACTTACAGGTACAAGTGGTGCAAAGCCATCTGGTGAGCACAAGTTTTGTGGACACTACAGGGTTTTTGGTAGAGGTCAGAGAAAAATGACTAGTTCAAGCTGTAAGACAGTAAGTCCACAGTAACTCAAATAATCATTCCTATAACCAGGGGTGGCAAAAAAAAAAAGATGACTGGGCTAAATCAGCAGAAAACCACATCAGGGTAATTAATTCATTCCAAGAGCAGCTACAGTAGGCACTGGACAATTAAACAAAAAGTATTTTTTTTATTTTAATTTTTTCAAATGTCCTGATGTGCATTCTGACATCATGTTTTTCTCATTGTGGTTGTAAAGTGTTGTCCATTCTCTGCTGACCTGTCATCAGCAAGCTGTTTCAGCCCGTGTAACTGCTGCTCTCTGGATGATAAAAACAGTGTCAACTGTAGAGTCCCTTGTGCAGGAAATCTCAGATCAGCACTTTAATCTGAAATACTTAAACCTGCCTGTGTGGTATCAACATCTGAACAGAAGCTGCTGTCCCGTATCTTCGTCATTTAATGCACTGCTCTGTTTCCACATTATCTGTCAGAAGGAATATGGAATTGTAGACATTTGCAGGTGTTCCTAATAAAGTGGCATCTTTCTTCTTAAAGACATGTATTTTGTTAGGCATTCTCTTTTTCCTCTCTCCTAACACGTGGCTATTTTAGCTAGTCTTGTGGATATTGTTTTCTGATCTCTGGGGTAGTATCAGTAACATTTCACTGGGCAATGCTTCTCTTTTCTACCTTATTACTGAGTGGGTATTCTGATTGTTTACTTCCATTTGCACTGGAAACCAGTCAGAGCCACAGTCAACATTTAATTTCCTTGTTTATGTAATTGCATACCCGGCACGGTGCTGTGAACACCCCCCCTCCCCCAATCCCTCCATTTCCCTCCTCTCTGCATGTCTCAGCAGAGTGTGCCTTTTTCTGTAGGAGTGGATGGATGTGCTCCATGTGAAAACACAAGCTGCTGTAATGCCTGTGGTGCAGGTGTATGTTGTCTGTCTGTGCAGGTGGAGTCGAGTGTGTTTTGTGCATCAATCTGCACACTTGATGACTCTCCTCCCATTGCTGCTCAGTAGCCAGCAGTCAAAATGGCCTCCTGTTAAAAGACAGATCAGAGATCATTTTCACACCCAAAAATATTACATACATATATAAAAACAGCACACACACACACACACTTGTTTATCACACTCTTCTATGACACATTGTAGCGATATTTAAGAAAGGCTGAGCCATGTTTATACGTTTTTGTGGCCTTACAGCTGTAGCCAATCATCTACATCTTCATTATCATTCACACACATGTTACAGTTCCTCTGTCTTGTTCTTACAATCAGTCAATCAATGCACATATGCATAGACCTCAGGATTTCCTGTGCACTAGATGCAAAACACAGAATAACTAAAACTATTTTATGCATTACAGTTGAGCAAGAAATTAAATAGGCAAACCTTTGGCCCTTGTTGAGGTGTTTGCCCTATTATTCTGTTTTACCCCTGGAGAAATAATCTTTCACTTGCTCACTCCCTCCTTATCCAAGCTGCTTATCCTATTACTAGGTTGTGGGGTTGCTTTAGTCTGAGCAGAAGGCAGGAAAACACCCTGTACAGGGCAGTCACACACTCAATCATAGGGGCAATCCAGTAATTTTGCCTGACTGCATGTCTTTAGACAGTTGCAGGAAACTGAAGCTCCCAGATGAAGCCCATGCAGACGTGGAGTACTGCAAAGAAGGAACCCTTCTTGCTGTGTCAGGAATTCATTCTGATAATTTATTATCTTATAAGTTTTATTGATTAGATATTACGTTCTTCACAAACACCTCTGAGAGAAATCCCTCCATTTACGTTTTTAAGGCTTTACATATTCCCCTGTCCACACAACACTTTTCTCTTTTGTGTACTGATATTGTTCTCAGTAATGACTTAGCATTGTTTTTAATTTGTATCGTCATCATCATCATAGTTTTTCACTACCTCTTTTTTCCATCACCAGCATCTTCAGTTTTATGCCTTTCCCTTTTCTCTTTTTTTCTGCCCAGTCCATTTTGTCAAGTAGTGTCACAACTGAAGAACCAGAAGGGGTTTGCTTGGCAAAGAGGATTTCACTGAGTGTGCATATAGAAATTGGACCCATTTACCACAACAATGTGACGTACTATTGTGTGTCATACTGGATTTCATCCCCTTTACATCTACTTTGTCTATGATGAATTTGACAGAACAACAAAGAAAATCAATATTACCACAGTGAAATGCTCAGATTCAGACACATATTCCCTCTCTACAGTGACTTGTATAAAAGCAGGCTTACAGAGTGTAGGTGGCAAAGCAGGATGCCTGATGTATATTTGGCACAAACTGTACCTCCAGGCATGTGTAGCTGTCTGTCACCAGGGCAGAGCTTCAAATGAGAGCTGGACCCACAGAAATAGACAGCAGTATGAAGAGGATAATTATAACCATTCACCATAAAGAGAGTCTAAAATAACACTGGGGTAAAATGTTCCAAATGCCAACAACCTTCCGGCTGCCGCTGGATATACGACTCATCAGAGCTGTTTTACTGCAGTGGTCTTGTGTTAGAGTCATGGTGGGGGCACCTATGTTCAGCACACAGATGAAGTATTCAAGGAAATTCACTTAAAGTAGCCTATTCTGCTGTTCTTAGCTTAGGCATTCTGACAACTGGATTTGTATTGTAGGCATTTCTCTGAAATGTGACTTGCATTAGTGTCCTTACTCACTATGCACTCTGCATGACCTAAAAAGTCATTTTAACAAAGCCAAATGTCTGGCAGCCGTTATATCAATCCTTCCAGTGCTTCACACCAGGGGGGCCTATTTCCTTTCTGGGAGCTGTACCAATTGCTGCGTTTGGTACCTAGACATTTGGACTTAATCATCAGATGCTACCGAAGTTCTTGATTAGCTGGATCATGTGTGTTAGATTAGGACTCGAGCTGTACTCTTTAGGGTGGTAGAGCTCCAGGAACAGGTTTATATTGCCATGCTTTACACCATGACAGTTCGCCTCCTGTAGTTGTGCACTAGTAGTTAGAAGACAAAGTCAACACACCTGTACCTAATATTCACAGGGTTTTAATGGGCTGTGTTTGTGAAACTCCAGAAGCATTACCAGCCTATGTTCGGTACCCAAACTACACTAACAGACCAAATTAATTTTCCTTCCAATTTCATTGTCATTGGTACACTTCTTCTCTTTATTTACTGAATGATTAAAAGGTGTTTGCAGTGAAAGCGACACGAAATTTATACATAAAAATGTATGTGGTTACGCAGTGCTGGATTTATCCTCATAATTTGCTGACTGACATAATTTTTACTTCAAATGTCGGCGCTATTATGCTCTTGGGGGAAAAAGTTGCCTTTAATGAAAGATATAGACAAAACAATATTTTATCTTTTAAGTGATCAGTACAATTTAATTCTGTTAGTCTGCTGCTCAAAAAGTGTCTGGAGAACAACACTGGGTCTCAGAGTTCCTAGCTAAACATTAATCTTCTAACCATTGTCTAGGAGAAACCCCACTGTTCTGTTCTCCTGTCTGCAATAGAGCTGATGGGCCTTTGTGAAATATGCTGCCGTCATAAAAAAACAGAGATGTGAATTCCCCCTTAAAGCCCCCAAACAACATGAAAAGGACCTTTAGTGCTGTTCAATATGGTGCACTCAACCTATGTAACACTATCATTAAAACTAATCAATACTTTTCTAATAGTATTCAAAACACCAAGTGTGAAAAACACCCTAACTGTTGTGAAAAGGAGATGCTCTATGCTCAATATGATGCGGCATAATTTTTGGTTGCTGCTGGAAAGTTACATTAAATAAATGCTTCAGTGCTTCAGCTTCACTGCATATACAAGTTCTTATCTATCCTATGTAAAGACGCCAAATCTGGGTATTAAACCGAAATGTCTCACGTTATCGCTTTTCCAGTGAGAGTAGTTTAGGAACTTCAATGTTCCATATGACTAATTTAAAGACCAATTATGCCCAGGCTTGCAGAAAAAAGCTAGGCCTATTCTAAAGGCTTTTTTCTTGAAGCATTTGAGATCGCAATAATGCGTAATAACCTTTAAGGTTTAAAATGGAGCACAGGTTAAATCTGGAGCTTTAAAGGATTTTTCTAGCTTGATGTTTTTGGATTTTTTTCAGGATATCATATAGCCAGGATATCAGGATATCTTTTAACTGTATATCTTTTAACTTAACAGATTCCCTCCAACATAATCAACTATTTCAATATTCATCTCATATTTTACATGTATTTTACATACAATGACATGCCAAAAGTCATGGGATAGCAGAATATAAATCAATCATGAAGTGGTGTTAACTCAGGAGATAGCTTGGAAATGTACACACCTGTATAAGTTGTGAGGTGTTATGTTGTGAATGAGTTTAAACACTAGCCAGTGTGCTTATGGCAAGGCAACCTGAATGAGTTCAACAAGGCATGATAGTGCCATTTGCAGCCTTATGTACCCCCACAATGATGGGATATTCCAGCAGGAACATGCATTGGGTCTGGAATTGGTTTGAATAGAATTCTGGAGAATTCCAACGAATGGTGTGGTGGCCTGCATGTTCGCCCAATATAAGCCCAATCAAGCATTTACAGGATGTGGTAGAGAGGTCCATTCACAAATGAGGTCTTTCACCTACAAATACCACTGGCCATACCATGGCTCAACATCCCTCCAGACGTCTAATTCTCAATCCACTTGTGGAATCGATGCCATGTGCTTCACTTTGCCATGCTTGAGGGGGCCTACCAGTTCCTGTCCCATGATTTTTGGCATGTCAATCTCTCTCTCTCTCTTTCTCTCTCTCTCTCTCACACACACACACACACACACAACGGTAAGTCAAGAATGATACATTCTCAAGTTGTGCTAACACTTCTGTTGGCCGCACTGCCTTATCAACACTTTCTGTACTAGGTGGCTGTCTCCCTGTCACTGCTGTGCAGGTTTGACCATGTTACAGTTTACTTATGATTGCAGTGCAAGAAAAAATGTCTGGCCCACATGTGATTTGCACGATACAAAAGCAGTGTGCAGTGAAAAAGCTTCAACAATCAACAGTCCTCATTACAATGAGATGCCCAGTGAAGATCTGAAGCCTACAAATTCATCCCAAACACAGAAGACTGCTGTTCCAGAGGTGAAGACTGAAGACTGCTGTTCCAGAGGTGAAGATTGAAGACTGCTGTTCCAGATGTGAAGACTGAAGACTGCTGTTCCAGAGGTGAAGACTGAAGACTGCTGTTCCAGAGGTAAAGACTGAAGACTGCTGTTCCAGAGGTGAAGACTGAAGACTGCTGTTCCAGAGGTGAAGACTGAAGACTGTTGTTCCAGAGGTGAAGACTGAAGACTGCTGTTCCAGAGGTGAAGACTGAGGACTGCTGTTCCAGAGGTGAAGACTGC
>JAOVVF010000036.1:21631297-21648259 GCA_028565595.1 Duopalatinus emarginatus | reverse complement strand
GACTGCTGTTCCAGAGGTGAAGACTGAAGACTGCTGTTCCAGAGGTGAAGACTGAAGACTGCTGTTCCAGAGGTGAAGACTGAGGACTGCTGTTCCAGAGGTGAAGACTGAAGACTGCTGTTCCAGAGGTGAAGACTGAAGACTGCTGTTCCAGATGTGAAGACTGAGGACAGATAAACATGTATTAAAATGTATTAAAAACATTAATGAAATAGATACACACCTTTGTATGTATGAATGTAGTATGTAAATGTATATAGGACACAGTGGTGTGTGTGTGTGTGTGTGTGTGTGTGTTTATCAGTGACTCTGTCCCTTTAAACTAAACTTGATGATTCCATCATAGAGCGCGTCTCAGCTGCTCTCTCTCTCTCTCTCTCTCTCTCTCTCACACACACACACACACACACACACACACACTCAGCCGCAATACGAGCAGGTCGGAGGAGTGGTGTGTGTCTCTACAGCAGCACATAACCAGATCTAAGCGATCACTGGAGGCATTAACACGCCTGTATTTCAGCGAGAGGAGGACAGACAGACAGACAGACAGACAGGACCGTGTGGAGGAGACCGCGGACATATGGCTCTTTAAAAAGCTCTTCATATGAGCTGGACTGCTTTACACTGTTCACTGGATCAGGAAAATATATCTCCATTGCGTTTTCTTCAAAGTTCAGCCGTGAGAGAGAGAGAGAGAGAGAGAGAGAGAGAGAGAGAGAGGAAGCATGGAATAGGCAGAAGTTAAAGGAGAAGACTGTGCTTCCTTGTCTGTTTTAAACACACAGTACACACCAGCTTCAAAACCTTCACACAACACTCCAGTGGAAAACATCAGGACCACAAGATGTCCATTCCGGTAAGACAAGACATCATGTCCTTCTTTATCAATCACAACACACACACACACACACACACACACACACACACACACACACACACACACCTGACTTAATGAGGGGTTTAGTTAACACACAGCAGCACCGGTGTAGACTAGCACAGTCATTCATGAGATCAGATGTGGAGTGTATTTTCCACTGCACACCTGTTCAAACAGCACTCTGTGTCTGTGTGTGTGTGTGTGTGTGTGTGTGTGTGTGAGAGAGAGAATAGTAACACACCCTGTACACATCATCTCCCTGAAACCATTACACAAGCACACTGAGTGTAGAGCCTAGTATTGTACACACCAGTACTAATGCAGTGTCCAGATTTACAACCCAGGAGGCCTGCTGGACTTCCTCTATAGGCTGGGTGGAGCATGTTTGACTGACAGGTTCATTAAGGAGGATGGGCTCGGTTTTTATTAAACTAGCTTTAAAACCATTTTGAATAATAAGTGGAAAGTGGTTCTTCTGGCTTGTTTGTGAAGCAAATCCTGGCTGTATGATACAAAGTATGAGAAAACTAAATCAAACTCTGAAAGGCAGGAATACCCCCTGGACAGGGCGCCAGTCCATCACAGGACACTTTACATTACGGATTATTATTCAGTATGTGCCATTACAGTTTACTGTAAATATCTGTTCACACTACAATGTGTGCACTATCTGCATAGAGTATATACATTCAATACACCTGGTGTTGATCACATGTTACGCTTCATTGTTTACAATATGAGTTCATTGTTTACATGTGGCCCTGCAAATTTATTTTTATTATTATTATAGTTGATTTTTATTTTTGCAGCTGGTCTTTCTGTGAGCTGCCGAACAAAGTTTCCTTGTATAACTACAATGACAGTAAAGTCTCTTATGGGTTATCTACCACATACAAACACATACCCGTTCACTCACACACCCACACATGGGGCAATTTCGCACATTTAATTCGCCTTCCACATGTGTTTTACGGGAGGTGGGAGGAAACTGGAGAACCCGGTGAAAATCTGTGCAGAAATGTGAAGAACTCACCAAACTCATGACAAACAGAGATCAGAGTGAGGCTCGAACCTACAACCACACATCTCTGTAGCACACACACTACTATCTACAGCGCAATTAAAAATGTATTTAAAATGTATTGTTTATATCTCTGTAGACATTACAGTATCTAATCCCAGTTGTAACTGTGTGATACCGCGAGCGGCCCTGTGACTGGGACATGAGGACCCAAACCCTGTGAATGACAGAAATAGCACAGCATGAAGATAGTTTATAGAGCCAGTATTAGATTGTACATGATCATGGAAACATCCACTGTGTCCTCAAACAGATCAAACAGAAGTGCACTTTAGAAAATGACATTTATTTAATGATCTCAGTTGCTTCATAATTAAAATGCCAAACATTTACGCAGATTTCTCATGCTTGTATTCAGGCAGTTGTTTAGGTGCAAAGCGGAAATGACTGTGTGTTACCTTGACGTCAGCATCAGGTGAAAAGTAAATACAGTTGTCCGGTACAGTGTCCCATCTGTGTCACGGAAAGCATATTCATGTTTCCATTGCGTTATGGATAGAGCAGCATGACACTGGAAACTGATCTATTACTTTGTGAGATTTCCTGAACTAACCTATACTAACTTATAACTAACATACCACAAGAGGAGGTAAATATATTTCACACTTACCTGCTCCATCATGGAATATGGAGCAGGCTTCAGGTAGCAGAAAGTTGCCAGAATCAACATGGCTACCATTGATAGTGGTAGAGAGTAGGTGTGTAGGGGTCATGACATCTCTCAAACCTGTAACTGTACATCATGCCATGCCATGCCAAGCATAGGAACTATTTGAGAGGCTATATTTAGGAAGAGTTAGTGTGAGGCAGGAATTCACCAGGATGGGACACCAGTGTATCACTGGATCTCATGTTTATTCACACACATGTTCATTCATACCTAGGGATAATTTAGGCTAATGAAATGTACAGACTATAATGTCTTTAGGACAATTTTACATAGTCATAGTAATAATAACATACTATTGTGATCTACAGAGACATGTAAGGTGGCCATGCCACACAATCTAAACCTGATAATAAAGTGATTAAAACGGCATTGATGATATGGTGAAGCTTTCTGAAAGATGTTTATGTAAGGTTTATGGAAGGAGTCTCCAGTGTCGACACTACAGTATGACAGAAGAAAAGTTTTCAGCAGGACCGGTGCATGGGCAGCACAAAACGGGACATTGCCCGGGATCTCCAATCTGCTTTACTCCACCACTTTTAAATTAAATTATAACATCCAAAAATTAATGCTAACTGATACTGATATTACAATGTAATAAGATTACATAGAGATGAAAATAGACATAGAAACAAATAGGGTTAGGAAAATAAAACCTGTCCATACACGACGAGAGAGGATAAGTACGCAGTGGATGAATAATATATTGAAGTAATAAACAAAGTCATCAGAGTCCATATGTACGTGCAGCACTCAGGGCATTTAACACTAAGTCTATTGACACACACACGCCTTATAACATGTTACATAATGAGGGCACTGAGTGTGTTGTGTACAATGATTCTGCTGTATCTTCTGCTCAAGTCAGTCAAATGCTGGTGTCTTCGCAGTAATGAGAAAATTGTGTAGCCTGTCAAATGGTCTTAGAGTATGAGCATCTCTACTTTTTAAATATTTGACAGCTGAAACAATGAGCCAGTGTGTCAGTCTGGTCATTACCAAATACAAATGTTAAAGGCTTTTCCCTGTGGTGAGACATTACTATTCAGTAGATCCTGATGAACACATTCTTGAAAATAGCACTAACTGCATGTGATGAAATTCTCCTTATGCATGGCTGTATACGTGCATGTTCTGGCGTGAACATGAATCACCTCCGGCTATGAAACATCATTATGCATATTGATTTATCTCTGAGCATGAAGGTTTGATTCATGCATATACAACCCCCCACTCCTGGTCAATACATTAAGCGTTATATTAAGTGTTGATCAGGAATCAGTTGCCAGCAGCACTTGTAGCATCCTATGGATGGTAAAAGCTAATCAGACGTCTGTGCCAGACATTTTCTGGCGCTTTACTCAACTCCTGCAGTTCACTTTGGAAAGTTCACATCTCTTTCTGCCAGTCGAGTTGTGTAGCAGGAGGCTAAGTGGGGCCTCTGCAGGGAACACAGCAGCCAGACACACACACATATACAAACGCAACGCTCTGAAGCCTGACATTTGGTGCATGTCATAGATGATGCTCCACATACATATTAATAATCGGCCAAGGTAAGCCTTTGCATTTCAATCATCCCGAAGCCACCCGGGCCATTCGTGCGGGGTTGCCCTGGCAACTGGAAGCCAATAGCCAGTTTCTATCCATGTGCCTCATATTGGTTTTGGGAAGATAGAGATTATGACGATGTACATTTATAATATATTGTACAGTGTATGATTCTTGCACATTCTATTGATAGGACTAAAGGATGCAGTACGTGTATAAGCTTGTACGAGACGTTGCAACACACACATTCCTCTAGAGATATGTTTCCATTCACTCTGTCTCTATCTGTCTCTCTCTCTCTTACACACACACACACACACACACACACACACTGTCACACATCAGTGCTCTCAGCTTAGAGGCCTGCAGCACATATGGTAGACACATCTTTATTCATGTTTAATGATTGAGGAGCTCTCTTCCTTTCCCAAGATTATACACACAGGAAGAGTCTTTATCCAGCGGTCAGCTGGCACATTCATTTGTCTGAGGATGACAACTCAGCAGATATCATTTATGGTCTGAATGGCCGCAGGTAGAGACATTAGGAATCTCAGTGTGGGTATAAATACTTATATCTCCACAGGGTTCTGTACATTCTCCTTGTATAGTCTAAGCATTTTAGAAAATATATATGCTTATTGAAAACCGTTTTAAACTGTAGTGTTATAGCTAGGGAACTTAGGGAGCTATTATACATAGAGAACAGCTGAACAGTCTTGCAGCCATACCGAGAGAAATCCTTCTTCCAAGTGTGTGTGTGTGTTGGAAAAGAGAGATTAGTATGATTATTTGCATGCACCGCATATGTCTATGCAAGGGTGAGACAGACATGACTGAGCAAAAGGAGCTGCCATGTTTTTGGACATGTCTGGGTGGGTACATGATGCAATGTCGGGGAATGATGACTGAATGTGGTATTAAACTCACATTTGTGTGTTGTTCTCTGTCAGTCAATCAGTGGGTTTATGTGTGTGTTGGTATGGTTGAATGTTAAGGGGAAGGGCCTGAGAGATATAACATGGGAAGGGGATGCAGGGTGTGGAATTACTGTGTGTGTGTATGTGTGTGAGAGGCTGTAGTCTGACAGCAGAATATATTTTGTAGTCCGATCACACAATCTTACTTTCTCAATCTATCAAATGCTATCTCTCTTTTTTGAGGATGCTTGTGGTCACAGTGGGAAGTGCGAACAAATGTATACTAAAAGACCAAACAAAAGATTATGTGATGGATTGTAGTTGAGTGCAAATGTTTGCATCTTCGAGCATACAATGAAGGAAATGTCACTGGCACCAGTGGTTATCTCCTCCAGGTTCTCTGGTTTCCTTCCACCTCACAGACACGTACTAGTAGGTCAGTTGGCTACTATGTATTGTGTGATTGTGCAAATGTTTGTGCATTACAATGGACCAGAATCATAAAATGAGTTCCTGGCTTGTTCATGACTTTACACAGGATAAAGCACATACTCAAGATCACTCTGTTATGGGCAGCCGTAGGCCAAGCCCTGTGACCCGAAGGTACCCGGATTGATCCTGACTTGCAGATTTTGAAAAGACACGACTGAAATGCCCTGAGGTTAAATTCCTTTGTGTGTACAAGCACAGAGGTCAGTGAGTGCTTCACTCCACTTGTGGTCAATTAGGTAGTGTAAGTTTTGTTTTTAAGGTTGTAGCTTTACCATTGTATCCACTCAGTGCCAGTATGTGGGTTTTCCCCACCTCGTTTTCTCAGGGAGTTCCAGTTTCCTAGTGTGTGTGTGTAGGTGCATGCATGTACTGTGAAGGTGCTGTGCAGTGTGTATTTGCCGTGGTGGTGGGAACAGCTCACTGTGAAATCCAAGCACAGCCTTGCAGATTTCAAGGTCTGGTGTCATTTTACTAGTGTCAGACACAGACGTTGCTTTTCTCCCGATAGTGTGCAATGGGAACATGGCACAGGCAGGTCTTACATCGAGTGACGCGATCAAGAGTATCAGGGACGATCAGTGTATTAAGCAAAGCTGGCTTGTTTTGTAGCAGGGATTCAGCCCCAGCTGCGACAGCGTCTGTGTGTGTGTGTGTGTGTGTGTGTGTGTGTGTGTGTGTGTGTGTGTGTGTGTGTGTGGTGTATGATTCTGCTGAGTTGCTAATGAAAGACAGAGGTATCTGGCTGATTCCATTGTTAGGCTGTGAACTTAACATAACCCATTCTGTTCCACTGAACTATAAATTTCGCTTGGTCCGCTTTAAAGCTTGTAAGGACCTACATGTGTGTGTTTGTATGGCTGCATCCGAGATTGCAGCATTCAGTGTGTGTTACAGATATTTGCATGCATTGTTTGCAGATTTTGTTTACTGCTCGGGGGAAGAGAAGTAAAGCATGGTTGCGTGTGTGTGTGTGTGTGTGTGTGTGTGTTTGTGTGTGTGTGATATGGTCAGTTGTCTGCTGTTCTGCTGTAGCTGGGAACGTGAAAGTAAGACAGAGACACGGTATGTGTGCCAAATTGTCCCGATGCTGCTGCTGTAAATCTGAGGACTGATGTGCATGGTAGGAGTGTTAACAGCTGCTCATCGATCATGCCTGGCCTGTCTCTGAGTGGGCTACATATGTTTGGTATGGGTGGAGGTGCAAGCACTCACTGGGTCTCACTTATCCCTCAATCGGCCAGGTCAATAAAGGAAAGAGAGAGTGTGTTTCTGTGGATTGATCCTTATTTAAAATGCAAGCAGACAGGTGAGCAAGCAAATATGGTGTGTGCAGGAAGTAGAACTCGACTGATATGGGATTTTAAAGATGGATACTGATATCTGTTTGATATTTGGGGATTTGAAAACCTGATAATGACATACCGGTATTCTTTTTCCCCCAGAATCATACAACATAAACAAATAGTTTCAGTGTAGTAGACAAACTACACAATGACTCGTACCATGTTGAAGGATCCATCTTCTGTCTTTCGTTTCTTTTTTAATTGTCATGTATCAGCCTGTATGAACACTACACTGGTTACATACTGTTTCTACTGATTTATCTGCCAATAGTTAATGCAGGCCAGCAATATTGGCCCAACAGGTTTATTGCCTGGGCTCTATAAGCAAGAGGAAGAGAGGGGCAGCAAGAGTCAGAGGAAATGCAATACATACGAAGCTTGAGACCGAAATATAAAGTGAGAACAGGGTGAAAGAGCAAGAGATGGTGAGAACGAAGGAGAATATGACAGAGAATTGAGAGAGCAGTGATGACATGAGAGAAGAGAAATAAAACAGGAGGAAGGGAGCTATAGAGGATGAATACAAAGGCTGGAGGCAGTGCATCTACACAACCTTGACTGGACTGATTTTGTCAGATTTGATTTTCAGTATAGCACTGAAACATTCTGCATGCTGCAAATTGGACATAAATGAACAGTATAGCACCTGTTCCAAAAATAATGCAGCGTGAGAGACTGAGCTCGACCAAAAATAGATATGGAACATGACTTTCTGTTGTGTTACCTAACAACAACCAACACACAGCTGAAAATGATCCAGTCTCTATTTCAGTCAGTGCAATAAAGGGTCAGATTCATCTGATCATATACATGTGAATACTGTATACAAGGACATTACAGGGAGAGTGCGATCTAAATAGTGCACAATGCATTGCTATAATTTATTTATTTTTGTTAAATAGCTGTTGTGGTTATTGTATAAAATGATGAACAAATTTTACTTACATGTATTTTGATAGGACAGAATTAAGTGTATTGAAATAAACTGCAAAATGCAATGACTGGAAAATCCAATTCCAAAAAAATTCATTCAAAAATAATTGAACCGAAATACATTTAGCACGGAGGATATGAGGTCATTAGCACCACTTCATATGGTTAAATCTGATCCTTACAGATAATCCTTTATAAACCACACTGTTGTGGTTGACACCAAATCATAAATGTACATTCAGTTTTTAAAGTGGTACTATAATTTCAATGCTAACCTGCTCTTATATTTTTCTCTTGTATAAATGTTGAATACGTAACATAGCTAGCAGATTACAGCAACTCGATAGCTGGCTGAAAGTATAATGTAAGTACATAAGCACAATTCTGATCATATGAAATCTTTTAAACAAACCCAGTAGCAACAATGACGGGTTTTACAACAGGTAGAACAGAAGTAAATCTGTTAGCATGTTGCTAGCAGCCTGATACGTTGAGGCTTTTGGTGCCGCACATGCTAGTTATTCATACTAGCAAAAAAATACACAGAACACAAAATCATTTGGACACATACAGTGCACTGTTTTTTAGTATACATTAAACAAAAATATGAGGAGGAGGAGGAGGAGGAGGGAACATGAAGATTAATATGACAGGTGTAGTTGAGATTAGTCGTGACAGTGAAGACAGGAACAAGGAGCTGAGTCTGTTGTTTATCCCCTATCCCTCGTTTCCCCCTTCTTTTAGTCACCGGGCGCAATGGTTATTTTTCAATGTGCTTACAGTTTAGCTTTTTTTACATTTACATTTAAGGCATTTGGCAGACGCTCTTATCCAGAGCGAATTACAAGGTTACTGGTATTACAGGTAGGCCAACATAGTGTTAGGAGTCTTGCCCAAGGACCCTTATTGGTGTAGCACAAACTGGCTGCCCAGATCGGGAATCGAACCCAGGTCTCTCACATGGGAACCCAATAATGTTACCATTGTACCACACCAACCACGTTGTCTAATATAACAGAATCATAGCGTCTGTCTCGAAATCTAGTAAGCTGTTTCTAGAGAAAGAATTGTTATCTTATGTGCTCTCCCAAGAAGAAGGTCTCAAAATGTTGCCTACTAAAACGGACTATTTTTTCTGACTGGACATCGAGAGATCCAGGCATGCTACCTCAGCTGTAAAGGCGATCCCAGCATTCAGTGTTGCACAACTTCTCTTTCAATATGGCAGACAAAAGTGGAGCAGTGTGCTAAATGTTCTTATTAAATTTAGACTTTTTTTTTAAAGGTGCACAAGTGTAATTTATTTGCTATTTCTGGTTTGTCAGTGACAATTTATAGATATTCACTACACACAGAAAGATGTTAGCTGGCATGCTAGCAGGTTGTGTTGCCTCAGCCCACTAGTTTAAATAGCCTGAGGCTAACTCTGTTAGCTTAGCAAGTCGCTGTCTGACAAGAGCACCGAGCATAAAAGTTAAGATAGTCTTCTCTACTTCTGCTTCAACAGCAAGGCGGGTTAATAGGTTTTGAGACTAACCCAATGTCATGTCACACACACACACACACACACACACACACACACACACACACACACACACACACACACCTTATGAGCCCTCTCTTTTGAATAAAACTAATTCCTGCACATGGTGTTTGTTAAACAGGACCTTAGTTGTAATGATCACAGTATTAACTTTTGACTGATGTCACAGAGAGTTGCAAAATGTAACAGATTGCAAATCGCATTGTTTTTATTGTGTTGTTAACATTCGACATTTAATGATGAGTGATAATAATTTATGAGACAAGAAAAAAAAACACAAGCAATTGTGTTAGCAGCTAACACTAGTATTAGCCCCCATTGTAAGTGAATTATAGCCTGTTGATGCCTTCAAAGCTTCTGTTATTGCTTCTGGTTTGCATGTCACTCATGCCCTGTAGCTCCAGTAACAAATGAATATTTGTGAAATGAAGTCAGTTAATGACTAGTCGTGTTGAAATGCTCTGCAGGGCATGAAAATAACATCAGCCGCCTGTGTTTTAATGAGCTAGAAAGTGTCTATGTCTTTATTACGTTCCTGAGAGACTTGCGCTCCAATCAGCTCTGCACAGCAGGTCTCTCTCTCTCTCTCTCTCTCTCTCTCTCTCTCTCTCTCTCTCTGTCCCTGTCTCTCTCTCTGTTTCTGTCTCTGTCTCTCTCTCTGACTGTCTCTCTCTTGCTGTATGTGTGTGTGTGTTTGTAAATAAAAAAGAGCATGAAGAAATGTATGTTTATGGGTATAGGTATATAGGTATCGTGAAGATGTATATGAATGTGCATAAGACATGATAAAGGTCTCTGTGTGTGTGTGTGATAGAAAAGACCATCATGTTTATATGCATATGGGAAAGATGTGTGTGTGTGTGTGTGTGTGTTTGCTATGTATAATCTATGCTGTGGCAGCATGAAGCAGCTGTACTGTGTGTTTGCTACTGTTTGAAGACCTACTAATCCGTGTGAAGGTTAACTGCTCCTTCCTATTTTACACAGGATGTATTAAAGCAACACTATGCATAATGTATGCACCAGCCAATTCATTTTCATAATTGATGGATAGCTACAGATAAAAGGAATATTGCAGAGCTTTCTTCCATACCTGTTGTGATAAAGCTGATGATTCTACTGAAGGATATAGGGTGTGAGCTGAGATGGCTTGGTATGGTTGTGGTTTCATCATAATTGACTTGGTTCCAATAATCTATGGGAGCCATGCATAATGAATGTAATTTATTTTAACCACCCAGGGAATAGATGAGCAGGTCTTTTTGTGCCCTCTTTGATACAGCGTGACCTCCATTGCCACCTGAACACCCACGCACAAACAATGCAACATTATGCTGCTGGAAATGTCTCATTCGATGCTTGTCGATGTTTCCTCTTTCTCGTTGACCTTTTCTGTGATGTGAGCTAGGTGTGTTTAGGGGTTTATAAGCAGAAAGTGGAGTGTGTGTTGACTGTAAATGGTAGAAGGTAATGAGTGAGAGAATGAGCTTGAACAAGCCAACCAAATCGGCTGAGGAGTGCACCAGGAATCCATTTCACATAGCTGGTGTAGGGTGACCTTTCCCAGAGGAGTTGTCCCTCTCATCAGTGCTGAAGGATTAATCTTAGCCCGATGTTTTTAAGAAACAGCGGCTTTCCCTTTTCCCTGCTAGTGAGTTGACCTTTCACTGCCTGGTGGCCTTTCTTGTGCCAACTGCAGGATTAACCACAGCATCACCTTATTACCGTTACTGCTGTGGCAACAGAAAGTCATTTATGGCCAACAAAAGCAGGACTGTATAATAGAAAATTGATTCTGGAAGATAGGCTTTTCGATTCCTTGCACTAGATTTTTCTGAGCCTTATACCATTGTAGCAGCAGGAACAAAACGGAGTGACACTGGAAAAATACACCGCTTAGCAAGTGAAAGCATCAGTATAGATAAATGTACATTTCCATCCATTTCTGACCGATACATTGGACTATGTAACTCTTGAAAGGATTTTTAACATGCCTCGGGCTCCCATGTAATACATTTATTCACATTTTAGCAGACACAGCCTTATCCGGAGTGTTTGGTAAGTGCTGACTCTCGTCTTTTCCATTCTATTTGACACAGCATGTGTGTATCTCATTAGGCAGTGTCAGTGAGAGCGTGTCTATTTTGCCAGGGCTGATCTGCTCATGCCTCAGCTACCAACACTCAGCAGCAAGGCCAGCGCAGCCTCTGAGCTGCTTCCGTAGCCGACTGCGGCAAACACATAAGAAAAAAAAAACATTAATCCTCTTCAACTGCTTTTTTTGATTTAGGGCTGTATTTCATTCTAGTCAGCGGGGTATAGAGTTTTTATGATCTGCCATAACGTACCCATAAAGGGAGAAAACGACAGATTACTGTAAATCTGGGAGCAAGTGCTGTAAAGGATGCCATGGATTTGGAAAGGATGCCCTTTAAAAGCGCAGACGTCAGTATACGAAAGGCACAAATTGAGGCATGGATTTTATGTAACTCACAGCATGTGGGAAATCCGTTTCATGTTTCAGCCATTACAGCGCCATTTAGTCAGCAGTTAGAACTTGGTCTTTATCAGGGAATAGTTTTGCAGTGACTAATGATTGAAATGGCCTCCCATGTGAGTTTTGAAAATTAGTCATAGATCAGCACAAACTGGAAACATCCATCCAAACTGCATGTGAGTGTACACCCACGTGGATTCCCAGAGATCAGCTACCAGTTACTGGTAATAAGCATGTCTGTGGAACGATGTATTTGGGAGATCACAGATGGCGTTATTTTGTTCTGTAAAGTGATAGGTGTCAACGTTTGAGATGCGTTTCTTTAGTATAGTTACTGCTACAGGTGGCTGGTAGCATCTGTACTCCACCAGCACACTGAAATTATAGGTTTTAGGTGACTACACCTTTGCTTTTGTTTTTTTTTTACTGAGTCTATAATTTAGGAAGCATAAGGAAACCTTTTTGTCTACCTCTATAGGGTCACAGATAAATAGCTGTGTATGTGAAACAAAGAGGGTCAATATAGAGATGCGTAAATCATCCTATTAAAGAGTTTCCCTTTGATTCTTCTACCCTTGGAGAATTTATGTTTGCTGCTTGTATACTTGAGCTCCATCAGTAAGGGGTTCAAGCGCCATAAATCTTTCTTTACCTTGAAATAGAAGTTGTGACTTAAAGGCAGAATAGATACACCACGTTTTCTTATGAGTCACATGTGGTGGTGCAAGTGGCCACTTTGAAGGTGGACCCAGAGCTCAGGATGATAGCCTTTGAGGCTCAGTGATTGCCCAGAGGATTATGGCTGACTCACATCATTCTTTAGACCGAAATCATTTGATCAGTCTGGCAGAACCCAACAGGGTGCTGTAGGTCAAATGTAAGAGCATTAAACAAGTCAAAATCTAAAGTATTCATATTGAGGTGCTGTGTATGTTATATATATGTGTGTTACAGACAAGGTGGATTCGATTGGCAAATGCCAGTCTGATCTGTTTAAGCAGAGTAAAAGGGTAAGCCATCAGTCCTGGCCCATGTCTCTTGCCTAGTGTGTAATCCGTTTGGCTGCCATCTCTGCAGCAGACAAAGAGAATTGGTTTTGAACCAAGAGGGCAAGCAATTTACTCCTCATTCACAGACCATTCTCCACCTTATGTGAAAAAAAGGAAAGATAGCATAGTGGGGATTGGAAAATGACTTTGGGTGGCAGAGTGTGTGTGTGTGTGTGTGTGTGTGGGGGGGGGTGTTAGTGGGGAGGGGGTGAGATTATAAAAAAACGATAAAGGGAGGGACTATAGGAGTTGAAAGGTAAGTGTTAAAATGGGAAATTAAAGGTGGAAGCATTATATAAAGTGTGAGTCAAGCATGAAAATGAGGCAAAGATGGGAGTATGTGAGATATGTGGGAGAGAAAAGACTGAAACACTCCTGACACATTCAGCAGCACCACATTTAGTGTCCAAGGCATTAAAGTGTCTGCAAGACACATCAGTGTGTTTTCCAACATTCCACTCCATAACATAAATTCACCTCACGTCAAAGGATAAACAAACTTACTGTCCAGTTATCGCTCCCAAATTTTCTGCTCTTTAAAACCAAAAACAGTCTTTGCTGAACATTCCTGCTGTGTTACCGCTACGTTGTCTGCATATTTAAGCAATAGTGAGAGGTTGGAAAGCTGGACCTCGGTGCTGGAATGCAACCGTACTTTCCATCGCTGTCTCCATTCCTCTTGCCAGATTTGGTCTCTCAGCAGACACTTGAATTTCCTACCAGCCTGGACTAAAGCGATGTCATTTCAGAAGTCAGTCTGATGTGAGAGGGGTTTAGTTTCAAGAAGACATATAGTGGAAATGTTTTGCCATGCGGCAAGTCTGCTGCACTTAGTAGCAACCTTTACGACAGGGCTTTTTGGCCTGCAAGCACTCAGATCAGCCTTGGCCTTGGGAGAGGTCAACACACACACACAGACACACACACACACACACACACACACATATGCACACAGGGTGGCTCAATGCAGCAGCTACTAAAAAGTGGCCTTGATCAATGGAGGTATTTATATACTTGCTATGCAGTGGATCGTTTTCTTCTGCTTCTACACTGCCTATGGTTACACTACTGTTGTATCATTTATATGTGATTAAACGTTATAATATATCTTGTTGTCGGTGTATCAGTAAACACTGATTTACTGAGAGTACTGCTGACACGGGAGGCACTGAAACAGTACTGTATGTGTTAAATGTTTTTCACATTGTTGTCTGTGTGTGTTGTCTGCTGTGAAATTAAACACACACATGGTGGTCTGTAACATCACAGGTGTAAAAAAAAAAAATGCAAGTTGGTGATTAATATTAATGATGCAGAATACTCTGAGCCCTTTGGTCCCACACACACTGACAGTAAAGGAGCTAGCCTCTTGCAGAGTAAAATCCTGGCTCAGTCCTACAGAGTCTCCCTCAGAGGCATGGAGGAAATGGCCGGAAATGAGATGGATGGATATCATGCCTCTCTCTGGCTTAAAGGCAGACAACCCCCTCTTGTCCTCTTCTTACACACAGGAGTTGTACTCCATTTGTTAATTACTTTTAAATTCTCTGAAAGTTTATATTTATTTCTATTCACTGGTAATTATGTTTGATTCTGCTCTCCATGTCGAGCTGTATTCTGTTTGTCTTTGTCCAGGTTTGAATATTGATTAGTGTCCTAATATCGCACTTTCTCATCTGTTGCCTTGTCCTTGGGCTCGTCCAGACCATGCTCTTATGTATGTCAGACAGGCCCTCCCATCGCCTGATTAAAACCTCTTGAACTGCGTTTGCCCAGTCATCAGCATGTGCTCCAATGGCTGCCTGATGGCAGATTGATGTAGTGTTGAGGGCTGAGGGTGTGTTTCAGTGAGTGAGCGATGTGTTTGTCGGCGAAGGTGTGAGGACACACATGCACACAGATGCGCAGATGTACACACATATCCTTTGGCTGTTGACACATTGATAGGAATGGAGGTGGCACCAGCTGGAAGAGGTATTGTTCAGGCCTCCTGCGCTTTTCCTCTTCCTATGTGCTGATGTGGCCATTTCACACTGTTTATGTGTGTGTCTGTGTGTCTATGTATGTGTGTGTGACAAAGAATAGGGAAAGAATAGGACTGGAAATATTGATCTGGAGGTGGAAGATTCAGTGTTTGTGTGCTTTGATGTCTCAATGCTGTAAGAGCTTTGGTGGGGGTCTTTAAAAAATGTCTGGTACAGTTGAACATGTGGCCATATGTGTATATGTGTGTGACATGTTTCCTCTCAGCCCCATTCATAATTCAGGTCACACTCATCAAACTCTGATTATTCTGTCAAGTGGTCACCAATTCAGATGGCAAAATTACGCAATGAAACTGAATAGCACATCAGGAAATGGCTTACTACATGATCTTATCCAAATACACTGAAGTGGCAGAAAAACTGGTATACCAGTCTAATACTTGGAAATATTCTGTAGACAATAAAAAATTACTACCTGTAGAACTGTTCACAATTCTGTTGTATTCTGAGGTGTATGATTTCTGTGTTACTGTGTTAGTTCTGTGTCACAGCGCTTCGCATGCTATCCCAGATGTGTTCGATAATGTTGAGATATGGTGACTTAGGTGGGAATGGCAAAACCCCAAATGCATACGAGTACTGTAATTTGCCATGAACATAGCGTTCACCTGTCAGAGACATTTGTAGATGTACCAGGGGTCCCATGGAACAACCACAAGCCTATGTATTTTTCTATGCAGTATCAGATATCTGTATGATGCTAGTATTGCAACAGTACTGTAGTAGTACATATGACAGGTGTGGTGGGCTTTGGTCAGCAGATTACCTGCTGGATGCCTGCTCATGCTTCACAAGCAGAGGTGCTCAATATACATGCTCTTTAATGACAGGCTCCCTGTGGATGCCTGGACCAAATTACAGGCACTGGAGAGCTTCAGTATTTGTACAATACAAATTACAGTTCAGTGGAGAGCTTTGTATTTGTAAGACAAGATTTTTTTGACAGTATCCAGTTTAGCAGCATGATTCTACAGCCAACTTGTGTTTAAAGCTCCAACTATTTTTAGGAACTGAGTTTACAAAATTTTTCCCATGACTTACATGTCAGGTGTTGCTTCAGGCAACATCCTTAACATTAAGGACATCGTTACAGTTCCTAACACCCACTGAGACAGACAATCTGCCAGATCTTTGCTTTGCTTCAATATTTTACACAGTTATAGTGTCTAGAAATGATACTACTAACATTTACATGACTTTTATTTGTGGGCCGTGGTGACTCAATGGTAAAGGCTTTTGACTTCTGATCAGAAGATGAGGTTCAAGTCTCAGCACCACCCCACTACCACTGTTGGGCCCTTCAGCAAGGCCCTTGAGCCCTTTACTCTCTCTGGTCCAGTTGTGCTGTATCCTGGCTAACCCTACCCTATGTCCCTAACTTTTTAACAAGCTGGGATATGTGAAGACAGACATTTCACTGTGCTGCAATATATGTGACAAATGACAGGCTTCCTCTTCTTCTTTACATGACATTGTATGTAATGTGGTCTTGATGCTGCTGATAAAATTGTCTCCCATTATTTCTAGACTGTGCAGTCCTGTGAAGCTTGATGTCTGAGTGGTCTTTGCAGTTAGCGTCACTTTGATGACACAGTTTGTCCTGCTCAGCTCAATTTTCCTATTTGCCCCCATTCCTTTGATATTAGTAACACGCCTGATTGTGTTGGTGAAGGTACAAGATGTCTTTGA
This sequence comes from Duopalatinus emarginatus, assembly GCA_028565595.1. Lineage (NCBI taxonomy): Eukaryota > Metazoa > Chordata > Actinopteri > Siluriformes > Pimelodidae > Duopalatinus > Duopalatinus emarginatus. The sequence continues at coordinate 21,631,566 of JAOVVF010000036.1, read as the reverse complement.
TATCAAGGGGTCAGGAGCAGCTGCAGCGGTGGCATGAGAACACGGCCGAGTGATTTGCTTCTCTTATCTCGCAATCGGAGACGGCAGATCTGTACTGAGCATGCGTGTTGTACTTGTGTCCACAGTCAGGAAATGGGCCATTCTTTTGTCCAGACTGGTGGCACACATAGGAGCCACAATGTGTATGAGAGAGAGAGAGAGAGAGAGAGAGAGAGAGAGAGAGAGATTATGTGCATGTGTGTGAATAAATGTGCACTTTTAAGTTTAAC